>JAFELO010000392.1:41144-59751 GCA_017140195.1 Eumaeus atala | reverse complement strand
CTATATATCGTATTGTAAAAAAGCAATAGGATATATATATTATCATATTTAATTTATATATATTATTTTCTCATCCATTTATTATTTATAACTCAAACATATTTTTACAATTTATTCTATAGCAGGTCAGCACAAGGATTTTTGGCATATTCGTTCATGACGGTGATTCTGTCTCATTCCGCAAGAAAATCTAAAGAAACGCGATAAAATCCGTTAAAGAGACACAACAATGAATAACATTCGCGTAAATATACGAAAACAATAAAGTTTAAAAAATGCTGATATGTCTGTGTAATAAGTGAACCGATTAAGTTTAAAAAAAGTGAAATTTCGTTTTCGCTGCGTTTATTTTCGTCTTTTTACCAAAAAAAAATCCACACACGTCCCTGAAGTGGAGTATAGAAAAGATTTTGCACATGATATGAGATATTCTTCAACTTTTTCAGGTTCAACTCTAGTTTGGTAGGAGAACAACTAGAGCATTGACTATTGAGCCTCTGCTGCAGAATACATTCACTGAAGGTTACTATTTAATGTCATTTTTATTATTTCACTAAGAATCTCCAAAAACGGCGCCACATTACAAAATATAGCGCATCTTCACAAGGTTATAACGCACGTCACATTTCGCATTATTCAAAAATAGTTTCAACATACTCGGAGTTTTTATGCTTCAGCAGACTTTTACATATTTATCTGTTTTTTAAGCCATTGTACGTATTGTTTTGCTTGAATTAGAATAAGATCAGTAGAAAAAAGTGATATCATAAAGGGGAGAACGAGCAATGCGGTGAATGACCTAACGTCCTAGGACGCTTCCAGATTTAAGCGTGCACGCTTTTTGAATTTATACCGCGGGAAAGAGTACCAACATATATATGCATCAAAAATTTCTTACGCGATAACGTGTTGTAAATCGATGACGGTAGCGTAATGCACGAAAAAGATATGACGATATAGTAATGTTCCGAATGGGCGGAGCCTCCATGACGCGAGGTATTCACATATCTATTAGATAACCGGGACCACAGCCCATTAAAAGGAAGTGAGTGCCACTCAGTTTTCAAGAAGAATGGAGTGCCCTCCATTGTACGCATCTGCATGACATCAACAATGCTGATTTTTATACGCGTCGATATTCATCAAAAGGCGTCGATTTCTCGTTTGCCCCATATACTAGAGAAAACCGTAAAATAGTATCGTCCGTTAACCAACTTACATCTAAACAACCAATTTTTTCTATACTTTGAAACGTGCAAATTTTAATTGGTAGTTATAGTATTTCGTGTTTGTGATTTTTGGGTGGTACATTGGGGGGTAAATGTATAACCGCATCTGTATAATATCTGGTTGCGTCGGATGATAAACATCCGTCAATCTGTCCGAGCGTCAGTGATTTCCAAGAGTTTTACTTTACAGTTAATAGCATAAAAATCGGCCAAGTGCCAGTGTGACTCAGCACACAGGGTTCCGTGCCATCTTATATACAACGCTCTTGTGTCACAATGTTAGTTAACTTACTCCTCCGAAACGGATTTACCGGTTTCTACCAAGTTTAAAATGTATATTCCGTAGGACTGAGAATCGGCTGCTATCTGTTATTCGTAACCCTAAATGACAAGGGTTGTTTGTTGTTAATTTTTTTTAATGTCTACAGTGTATATGTTACAATGACAATGAATTAAATTTATGTCAGAACAATGTCTGTCGGGACAGCTAGTTATTTATAAAAAATAGGTAATAACACTTTTTTTGTAAGTGAACCTTTAATAATTAATGTACTCTATTTTTATAGCGTCAACAGAAATATATCATCTGTGAAAATCTTCAACTATTACTTAGTAATAGGACTCCCTTTTTAATCTTTGGGCACGGAACTCTAAAAAGAATACGCGGCGCGACGCACACACTTCAAGTATTGATGTCATGTTCATGGTATACGTTCACATCATAACGCGATGATTAGTTTATTTAACTGATAGCCGTACTATTATATAAAATGTTCCTACAAAATAGAAATTTATTCGTTAAAACTAAAAACGGACGACACCGTCTAATATTATGGTATTATTATGTAAAATTGAAGAAAACATTTCGTAACGTGAATTTTTTAGTTGTTTTTCTGAAAATTTAAACGAGCATATATTCAACGGGCACGTAAGAATCCTCGTGGCGTATATGTAATGTGTTGTTGATTGTGTAATACGGACACTTGTCGTTCTGGCGGTTACACAACAGTACGGCACCAGGGAACCCATTGCAAAGCTACAACTTGTAGAAACTCGACTGAAACAAGAAAGTCTAGCGAAATAAATACTAGCAAGATGTTAATAATTACAAATGTACATTTCTAATTTGAGTGACTTTTAATAATGTATATAAGACATGTTTCAACTCGAGGACATAACTGAAGCCGCGGACTTATCACATCACGTTAACCAAGCCCCGTGCAGAGGACTTGTGTTATAGGTACTAGATAACGGACAATGTACTTAACATTTTTAATAAAATTAAGATTTCTATTAGAGAAATGCATTTAATACATAGATAAACATACATGACGTGGACTGGACTCGAATCCGCAAACTTTAGCGCTACATGCACGCTTGTCCGAGTTATGTTACCACTGCGCCAGTCGATCGTCGTTTACTAATGGATGAATAAAAATTAACCATGTTTCCAATGCAATTTGAAGACAGCACATCAAACGAATATAAATGTCGCAGTCGGATTGTCTAAATCGCAGTAATTCATTACGGCTAGCCATTTTCAAAACAGGACTGTTTCGTTATATGGCGGAACAATGATTAACCGGATTCAATACGGCTGAGCGAGATTCGGCCCGAAAGTGTTAGGTGTTGTACGTTATTCAAAAGGGTTAGTCTTACTGAATTTATGTGGATCATTATCAGCCTCATTCACACGTTTCGTTTCACAATTTTAACACTCGCGGCATTACTTGACATGACTACAAAAATGGAAGAAATTAAACACTATGCTTAGACATGTACGAAGATTTAGACGGGAGCGTGGCTCCCGACTCATCCTTTATGATTAGGTTTTTTTTTTAATTGCACTCAAAATACTTGGCCTAACTTATAATATACTTGTATCGATCATCTGCCTAAAATGAAAATATTTAATAAGGCTAAAAGTCTGCCACCACATTGAAGAACGTCCCGCAATGACAATCCGGCTAATCGTTGGCCAGACACAAAACGAAACGGCACTGTTTTTGAAATTGGCTAGCCGTAATGCTATATGGCGATTTCTAAAATACGACTACGACAAATACAATACATCGTCGTCAAGCTAAAGTTATGTATACATCAGAAAGGGTAGCAGCTGGCAATAGATTGAAAAGAAGGGAAGAGGAACGAGAACAATGCATCTACATGACAACAATTATGCGGATGTCTACGGGCGTCGGTAGTCGTAAAAAGCATATACTATACGCATGTATACTGATTATTTATTAAACATTGGAATACTTATATATGACCAGGACAAGAAAGAAGACCGCCACTCTAAGGAAATTAATAATGAAATAAAATAAGTAATTAAATTACAAAATGAGTTGATAGGAGAGAGATTAATGTAATAAACACGAGGTCATTGTCGAAAAATTGAACGTCAATTATAAATAGTAAGGTTATCGTAAAACGTTTGTGCAGTTCGCTGGGCGTTCTGACGTCCGAGTAGTCGTATGATATTTCAATATTGACACTATTTAAAGTATAAATAAAAAGCTGATGACACAAGCTATTGTTGTTGTTACATACAAGATAACCGCATCTTCATGATCATTAGCACAGTGTCCCAAGTTGACTATGTCTTGAAATTGGTGAAAATAGATGGAATATTTTTTACCAACTACTAGGTGTAGTTTATTTATAGACGATGTCTTGTGTCTTGGGATTCGTGAGAGTTCATCCGAACTCTCAAAAATCAAACCAAAGACGGTATATAAGGATCGGATTCGGATCCGATTCTGACGTAAACGTTAGGCTCATGGAGATGTTCATGGTCGTAGATGTGGATTTCTTTCCTTCCTTCTTCAATGGGCTACCTAAAATAAACTCACGAAATGCGACAGCATAGTTACTTTGCGACGGTATTATGTGGGCGAGAGGTACCTCCCCGTTTATGTGCGGTCAAATTCGGTGGCAATAAAGCATGGCTACCTTTTCACTATCATTTTAAATAACTTGAATCCATTGCTGAGCAAGTTCTTTTGAGATTTATAACTTTCATTTGGATTCTAACACTTCTGAAAATTTCAATCCCGAAACTCGCATACCGCAGCCGGTACTTCAAGGAGATTGACTTTGCAATTATCTACTAGTTTTTCTACGGGGTTTTCAGTGTAGTATTTGATTTATGTTATTATGTTAGATAGTAAATATTATTTATGCCAAAATTATTGATAGTTATACACAAAATCATTTTGGTTCCGCTGCGAGATTACAATTTTCAAAATCGTTATTCTCACCGAGATCCGGCTCAAACGCCACGTCAGAGCCTGTATAAATTGGACAATCTTTTCTAGTAATAGAATAACTTTATTAGTTCATCCATATTGTGATTTGATGCTGTAATAGGTGAACGTTGAAAGAAAACGTAATAATATAAACACTGCGTCGGATCTCTTAATATAACATTAACAATCAATGACAGTTCTGTGTCAATTCTTATGTTCTTACAAACCTGATTTGAGACACTCCGTTTTTTTCATCTTATATGGATGTTGTATTTTAACATAAACAATGAAGAATGGAAAAAAGTGAACTTCGGGTCACTGAGCAAGCAGAGTAAGTATGAAAAACAGTATAGTGTTTTCTATTTGCATACTTGGGTTTTGCCAATGACGACAAAATGAGCATCGCTACTTACTGTTCCGAATGACAGAGAAAAAATGGGAAAATTTATGAAAAGATTTGGTACTAGACATTTTTACTAAGATTCTCCTTTTAGTAAGTCATGTCGGAACACGGCTATAGGCGACACGTGCCAGACAAGGAACAAAGCGAGGGGGATAAGAATTTGCAAATATTTAAGTCGTAGTCGTCGCACCCTCTTAAGTTTCTGTTTAAAAGCTAAACGTGATGGAGAAGGAGGCCGCGAGGACTCTATCAAGAGTGGAATGTCCAAGGAAAAGAAGAACAATGCGGACAGCATTTTGATTTGTCTCCCGTTTTAGTTGTATTTCATGTAGAGTGACGTCAAAGCCTCGTAGGGCACATGGTGCCGTTAGTCGTTTAAAAACAAGAAGCCTGAGAAGATCAGGCTATTTCGGTGAATTTTTATTGTTTATTGATCAACTATAAAGTATGATTGTATTTTTTTATTATTGAATTTTATCTTTTGTCATTGAGATAATAATATGATTTGTGACAGACCCGCAGAGTTTCTTTCGCCGGTTCTTCTCAGGACAGGTTTACGGTTGAACCGGTGGAAAATAATTTTTATTCCGACGTTCAAAAAACATTTTTTATAGTTCTATTTTGAATAAAAATATTTTAATTTAATTTCAAAAGGTTACCAAAACCTGTGGGATTTGTGAATCTGAGAGGGGGCATGTGCCTAATAGTAGGTGAATTTTATTTATTAAGCAGTCAGTGCAAGCTTTCACCAATTGTATGTAACAACTATCTGACAACAAATCGGCTGTTCTTCTTTTTTTTAAATTGGATTTTCCTTTTCAGATTTGCCAATATCAGAGGTTTGGTTGTACTTTGCTGGATTTCTGTTATATCTTGTAGGTATCTTAAAGGTAAATTATCTCTTATTATCTCCTAATCTGCCAACATTACGTCAATTTATGAGTGCTTTCTCTGCGTAGTAAATAACTGGACAACTATTATTTGAACTATGATGAATGGAAATGAAATGAAAGTAAAGGACGCGTAAAAGATATAAAGGGCGAGTAAGCCAAGAAGATTGACTGCGATAATAGGCAAAGATAGACGCAATAACGGAGATAGTAACGAAATAGAGAATATAAAATAGATACTGCTAAGCACACAAAATAGTAACTGCGAAGCACACAAAATAGATACAGCTAAGCACACAAAATAGATACTGTTAAGCACACAAAATAGATGCAGCTAAGCACACAAAGTAGATACTGCTAAGCACACAAAATAGTAACTGCGAAGCACACAAAATAGATACTGCTAAGCACACAAAAAAGATACTGCTAAACACACAAAGTAGCCACTGCTAAAGCACAGAAGATAGATACTGCTAAGCACACAAGATAGATACTGCCTTTGACAGTTTTATTATTCTTGTGTTTCTTGCTTATAAAGCCTGTGCAAAAAAAAGTCGCCTTATTTATTAGGTAGAATCTAGAGTGCATTAATATGTCACTTCGCTTTGAGGAGGACTATAAAACGAGGTCGTTCGTTATCACGCGAGCTATAAAAAATGCGTAGGCGTCAACGCCAACACGACGACAGATTTACTAAGCACTTGTACACCACACCTACCCAATAAATTTAAGCGATTTTTAACGCTATATTAATATACATAAGGTATAGCTTAAATAAAATTTTTAGGATTTAATTTGTTCAACATCTGACCTAATCGCATGCGGCCTGTAATGTAAGCCGATTTGTTTAATTTATTTTACCACTCATGCAATTCTCTTGATATAATTATGTTCAATTCTTTAATTTAGCCCAGGTAATTATTATATGATTTTTTCAAACGTAAAGCTTACGGAATAAATAGTCTGAGAATGCGATTTCAATCTCTCTCTCAATCTCAAATTAACTATTGATGTTATGTTCGATTATCTATAGGTACATGTACAATAAAGTCACGAATACTTAATATCCCGAAAAATCCCGAATGAGTTGGTTTGCGGATTTCCTAGAATTTCGCGTGAGGCACCAAGCCTCAATCCTCATGACGCAGAGAGCATGCTTGTTACTAGAGAGACCAGGGTTGCCTTATAACTATGGAACAGCATCACCCACATTGTAGTTATAATAATTCTGTGAGTATTTTTATAGTTTAGGAGTACAAACGGCCAGCTACTCATTAACTGTATGAAACTATGAATATGCAAAGCCCGTGCATGCCGGTTCAATTTGACTGCAATACTGCATGGCACTAACTCTTGCTAACGGGACATGGTTGTGTCGAGGGATACCTGCATAAAAGGGCAATTAGTGAGTCTGGGCAGATGTGTCAGGATTGTGAAGCAGTCGAGGACACGGCCCAGCATGCGCTCGAAGTTTGCACTGCATGGTACCGACACTGTTGCGACCTGCAAGTGCAACTAGGTATTCAGGACCTCTCAGTGTCAAGCATCATTTAATCAATGCCTGGCAGTGATAGTGCTTGCAAAGCTTTAACCTCTTTTTACGAGGACATAATGTGCCGAAAAGAGGTTTCGGAGCGAGCTAGAGAGGAGGCGGCAGACCCGCTTCGCTGACAACAAGCAGGCCCCCGTAGGAGATGTTACATCCAACAGCTCCTACCATCTGGCTGGGCACCGGCCCCCATTTAAGGCGTCGACGTCGTCAGGGTTACCCTTAGTGTCGGAGTGTCCCGTTTCTTGACGAAGACCGTGTTCAGCCACAGACGTGAGGTTCCGGGTTCGAAGCCCCGGTCGACCCGGGTGCTATTGGTGTTTTCCAATTTCTAATAACTGTCCGGATCTATGAAGTTGGCGGTCTTACACCCCCACGCCTCGGAGAGCACATTAGGCCGGTCCCGCGCCTCACTTCTTTAAGTGCATATCGGATATCCGTCCCATCGTAATAGGAAAATGAGGGAATAGAGAGTGCACTTGTGACTGCGTCCTTCGCAATAAAGATGGCCGCTGTATCTGATCTTCGGTTAGGACGACATTAATATAAAAATATCATACAAAATGTAGATGCCCTTTCAATGACTTTTCCACTTTTTTGTAAATTTAATTTTTATTGTAATTATAAACCGTTTATTTTAAATAACTCCTTTATACTTTACTTATTATGCAAATTACATACAATTGAGTATTATCGTGTATTAGATCTAAGAAATAAATATGAATAAATTGCTTATGCGAATGATCTCCATTAGTGCAGGTAGGCAATTATTTTTATACTATTTATAGTCACTATTGTACTGTATTCTAATATCTAATTTATATTTTAATATCGAAGTCAAGTAATCAAAGCTTTTATTGGCTACTGATATCGCTCATAGCCCCGAACCACCACAACAACAAGTTTTATAGAGGCGTTCGCTCCTTACTCCCGTCTCCCCTCAATGGGCCATCGGATCGTTAGAAATGTGGCAGCATTTTTTGTTTTTATAGCACTATAGGGGATGCAATTTGTCGACTACGAACGCCCATAGACATTATTTGTCATGCAGATGCGTTGCCTTCCTTTCCTCCTCCCGTACAAAGGGCACCGGCTCCTCACCAACAAAACGACAGCGTGGCGCGACGAAGTGGCTCTAAGCCACTTTTTTGTGGTATCATGAGATTGATATTTGCCCGGTCGTACCTATGCAATTAGGATTATTTCTTCAAATTAATTTTCATATTATATTCTTAATTCAATACACACTAATTTATGTATTTTATTTTCTAGAAATACATCATCATCAGATAGAAAGTAAGAGGATATTTTCAACAAGATTATACGTACATAACTTTAGACTAGGAAACCTAACGTGAACGTACATTCTTCCGTTTTGACACTTCATTAATGATTCTGATGTGCATGGACTTCTTCTTATTTCAATAAGCACTTATGGGTAGTTAAGCTATAGACTCTAGAACCTTATGTTAAATGAACATCACATCCTCCTCCTATCCTCCCTATTGGAATGGGGAGGAAATAAGGGCAACGCATCAGCACAGTATTTGTGGATGTTTACGGGTGTTGGTAGTTATAAGGCTCCGGCTGTACGTTTGTCTCCCTATTATACAAAAACAACATAATCTTGGTATTTTAAATTTTTATTGACGATTGCCTAGTCCTTTGACTTAAGAGGTCAAATTGTATTTTCATCAAAACAGGTGGGTACCGTGAAATCCACTGGTTTCCAATTTAATGCTCTGGTACCTTTATAATTACAATAAAACCTAAGTATTAGAAAGCAACCGAAATGTATGAATGGCTACTACATAACCTACGCATCTACGTCACAACTTACGAAATTAAAAAGTGGTACCGAACTTAGAAATGATTGTACCCCTTTCGGTCTATTTTAATATTAAGATCACTGAATAAAACAATACTACGATATGTGAATTATATGTATAATATAATGTAAGAATATATCAGGTAGCTTCGGTTGGTAGCTATCAGACATGCAGTACCTACTTTACTAAATATTCTTTTTCTGAGAAATAATATTTGAATAGGTAATTCGTAAACCACATGAATACGGAGCAATTGAACTGTCGATTCCAGTAAATCAGACACGTCCTGATTCCTAATGTATTGGCGATGGAAGTGAAGAAACCATATTTCCGCTTACTTTTTCCTTAGCCGTGAATCGTTTTAAATCGATTAACTTCTGGTACTGTCGCAACGCACGCATGTAGAGACGGTCAGGCAGATCCGCTGGTAGGAACGTTCTAGAAGCCGTCACTCTCGTGCCATCCATTGTCGAACACCACAATTTTTCACATACATATGTCCTTACAAAGTTAATTAATTTAATCGCGAATCGCGCGTCCGGAGTGAACGTCGAATCCACGCAATACTGACGTAGAGACCTCGCGCAGGCGTACCCCTAACGTTGCGTCTGCAAATAAAAACCAAACTACAAAAGTAGTGAGGGCGCTTTAACTTTCTCTGTTCGACGTTGAACGATGAACGTCGGCCGCCGACCTGACCTGCTTTTTCTTAGTAATGTACGTGCAAATGAACGCACGTTTCACAAATATCTACGCTATTGTTTCACTACGTAAGTTTTAAAGGTCATTCATGCAATGAGTAATATGTGTATCGGATTTATGATAACTAAACAAAGTAGCGTAGGAATACCAAACGTACAGAAAACTTTTAGGTAATTTGACTTATGTGAGAGATCGCGCTACGAGAGATAAGCATCATTATTATTTATTTTATCACGTTTTCACTAGAGCTTATTCAGGTATGGCCTACCACCCTTTCTCACCACTGCTGCTCCTGAGTCTCCAGGATCGACTGCTGTGTGCCACGGAGACATAAATGCCTAACACATATATTGACAACACGCTATATTTTATAATCAACTGGGGCTTATTGCGTTACATTACATGCTGCCGCTAAAATTTGTGATAATGTTGTTTAAAAGCACTCAAGTTTCCCACGTTATCCACGAGATCCCTACAATAAATAATATCCCTATATAAATTATTCCCGTAACATTTCGAAACTTCGAGACAAAACTGTCTTGCACCTAGTGTCCCAGCTACAGCGTCTACCGGTAACAGCACAATACCCCCTATAGTAATATTTTTAACCACATACTTAAACGTATTTGCATACTTTTCAATGTCCTACTATTTATTCGTCCTTTCCCTTCTTTTGTCTTGTCTTTTTTTTTCTTTAGAGTATAGTAAAATTTATTTGCAATCAAATATGTTACGTCTGATTGGATATGGACTATGATTCATTGAATAATAGAAAAGCTTTTCAAACCTGACTTTTTTTCTCACATTCTTTTTAATAAGATGACACGAGCAGGTGGTTAGTGACTATCGCCGCTTATAAACATTCGCAAAAATAAGCGTTTTACAGACGCATTGCCGGCCCCTAAGGAAGAGGTGTGCTCTTTTCTTTTCGACCCTTAGTCGTACCGGATTGTATAAAACCGAGTGAAGCAGCTGATTCCACAGTACTACTGTACGCTGTAAGAAGTGACGTTTAAACTGCATAGTTGTTGATTTACGGAAATCAAAGTGATGGGCGTGGGGCTTAGTGTCGCGATGCCCGAAGATTCAATTCTTCTGATGGTAAAGGTAATTTAAACCGAACAATTCTTTGGAACCGAATTAATAGATAAATGTACTCTCAAATCTCAATGAATCAGCTTATCGACTTCTTTCTTCGCTCAGAAATGAATCTTTGCATGCTCCAGCATCCTAGTTTGTTTACGTTCACTCTACTTTGGAATTTTAATTATTTCAGAAGCTTTACAGCAACCATGGTGCCATCATGGATGGTCAGTTCACTGCTATAAAATCCGTAAAAGTAGCTTTATTGTAACGTGTAACATTCAAGTAACCTTAATACATCAATACGTTACCGGTGTAGTCAAGATCTAATGACGAGACTTGAGTCAATAATCAAGTTTAGACGAACCTAGTATCACAGAAATTAAAAAAAAAATTAAATTCTACAAATGTTTTATGTAAAAACATCGCCTTAAAGTGATAGCTGTCGCGTTACCTGCGGGTTTGGAGTAGCCGGCGGCCTATTGTAGCTCGGGTGGAGGGGATGAGAACAGAATGGCAACGCATCTGCATGACAAAGATAATGGGGCTGTCTATGGCTTCGGTAGTCTTTTTTATGTTTGCTTATGTGTTATGTATACTACAAAAAATTTTGTCATTTTTTATCAATTAACACTTTTTAAAATACTTTGCTACGATAACATCATAATTATTAGATAATTTTATTGAAAGTTAATATTGACACAATAACGTGCGATTGTTGCGTTGTCCATGTGAAATCGTATAAAATATATTTCTAGAATAATAAATCAGGATGTCCAAAGAAGCATGTCCGGTTTTTTGTAGTCCAATATGTGATGGAACAAAGCTAGCAGTCACCGGATATTCGTAAGCACACTAGAAATAGACGTGATAAAAAATTTAATATTACAAAAACCAAAGCATTGTACCAAATTCAAAAAAAAATAACAGACCGTGCTATTGTTTTGTGCACTTTTTGTGATATACTTTAAAATGTTACATATGACTTTGTTTTTGGGTATTCATAGTAATTTATTTTTGTATTAATACAAATACTACCCATTCATCGTAAATACAATGTACTTACATTCCTTAATAACTCCATTAACATAACCTCTTTCCGTGGCGTCTCACAACTAGTACCGTAAACTAAGTTCCACAATTACAGATTTCTTCAAATATCTCCACACAGAATAATAAGAACACAGATTTATAATAAATCACTTGTAATTAAACAGATAGACTTTTGAATCAATTTCTAAATATTTAAACCGCATTTATCTCGCACAGCAAAGTTAAAACTCGTTTAGTCACAAACTCGTCTCCCCTCGTCTCGGGAACGCAATCTATAGCGGTTCTTATTATAGAGATAGGAATGCACAGAGTGAAAGAAACGGTAAATTAGATTATGAAGCGGCCACAGAGTAGAATATTGCTAATTGTTTACAACCGTTTCGAATGTTCTATCTGTCGATGGATTTAGCTACTAGAGCTTGAATTTTAATATAAGTTGCTTAAAAAATATTTCAAAATGGAAACAGTATTCAAATTTGTCGATGGATGGAATTATGAAAACCGTTGTTACGATATAATATGGATATGCTAGAAATTGCGTTGCGTAGGTCAAGTATGTTACGGATAATCAGTTAATGGTCGACGTGACAGTACAGCCATTAAGATAACATTTAAAAGGGATGAAAGCGGAAGTAAGATGTGAGTACATTTACTTAATCTAAAGTACTCCATGTGTTTATCAATTTAAATATTGGTGTATTCAAATAATGCCTTGACCTTATGTTGCATTGAAAAAAATTGTAACTGATCAGTTTATTTTATTTTAAAATAATTAAAAGCAGAAGGAAAAGACCTCAACAACAATAAATCCATGCATAAACAAAATCCCTAAAACTGTCTGTCTATACCTGAGACATTTTATGAAAATCTACGGAACGGGTATTCATACGGTCTTCAGCAGTGGATAGAGTAATTTTGTGGGAAGGTTTTAGTGTATAATTTGTTAAGATAGCAATCCCAATCCAGCCCGTATTATTCACGGGCGAAGTAGCCGCAGATCGCTGGTTTAATATGACCAAACAAATCACGTAGATTGTAGGTACCTACTTTACATACGAGTACATATACTTGTATGTAAATATCCTGATCATCACGTTAAGCGATGTAATTGCGACTGTCAGCTTTTCTTCATTTCTATTTCACTTAATACAGGTTATGATACCATGAAATTAGAGAGATTCATACCCGCGAACGAGAAAATACGTAAAGGAGTGCTTAACCAAAAACTATAACGGAGAATTTTGATTGCGTTTAGGAATTTTTTATACCATGCCCATGCATGCCATGCCTTAGGTGAGATGCTCCGGAACAACAAATCATCAGGGCACCTCGACGGCAAGTCAGCTCCCGAACGGACCGACGCCACATTCACAGATGGGGTTGTCTCGCACAAGCCCACCGATTTTGGGACAATGCAATAGTGTGAGGTTCCCATCCTCGCCCCTTGCCCCGTGCGCAAAAGCGTCGCCATTTTTTGCTCTTTTGTCCCCTCTTATAAGAATTGTACAAAGAGCGGCACCTCCTTCTGCTCTTTAGTCTCCTCTCTTCAGGCTACTGAGCCCCACCGCCACGACAAGACTTGAACCATGGTGGGGAACAAATCACCGCCTACCCCAACACTCATTACCTTCATCCACACAATTACATTATCCACTTTGTTATCATTTAGTATAGTCTGTAAAAATAATACCGACTTGACATTCATTATTCATAGCGTCAGTTATAATCTCATTACATAAAATTATATTAGAAGTAGTAGATCAGATCTAGCTTTAATGAAACCGTGTTGTGTGGGGCTAAGTGAGTTCGAAATAGCAGTGTACAATTGATTATAGATAAGTCTTTCAAATACCTTGGCTATAATGCATAGTTTTGGAATCGGTCAATAGTTTTGAATATTCTGTGATTGAATCTTTTTATGTACAGGAGTTGTAAATACCGTTTTCCATATAGGCAGTAAAATAACGTCTAAATAGTATTGTAACCCGAATAGAAATCGAGGTCGCGCATTTTATAAGGAAAATAGGTGGTATGCTATCAGGGCCAGCTTATTTAGATGGGTCAAGTCGTTTTAGAATGTTTTTTATACAGTCCGTAGAAACATGTATGGAATGTCTTTAGGAGTTATTGACAAGGACGCCGGGCGGGATGTAACATGTTTGTCGGGGGCAGGTGGAAGCAATGCCGAGTGAAAGTAACACGAAAAAGCATCACATATGTCCGGGCCAGTATTTACGGTGGTGTTGCCATAAACTAAACTACTGGGCACTGCACTGACTCTTGTCTTGTCCTAAATCCAAAGACGTCCTAAATATTTAGCCCTCAACATTTGCAAGGTGGTATAACAAGATTGCTCGAGACGCTTCACCTTTTCTTGTAAATATTTAAACGTCTTCAAGGTCACAAGATACTTTTTGTATTTTATGTGATACTTATTTTTCTCTGAATATCAAATATATCAAATGTTTAATAATAATACTGTATACTATTTAGGATAGATTTTGCCTTACAAATGCCCGTGTAAGTCGAGATATACCTTTTCCTAATAATCTCAACCGTAATATAGAAATTATCGTCTGCGCCCACAAAGGACATAACACTTTGATTACGATCGGTCGTCCAATGTTCAGAAAATTCCTCATCATCACCATTATCAGTCCTTATCGACCCAATGCTGGAGATAGACCTTTTTCAATGAACGCCAAGACTGCTACTCGCATCCATCCCGAACCGGCTATTGCGCGGAGATCGTCTTCCCACCTGATGAACGGTAGACCAACACTTCGTTTTCGTAAACACGGCGTCCATTCCAGAACCTTAAAGGCACGTCTGCCATCTATTCTTCTGAATGTGGGGCCAGTCCATTGCCACTTCTTTTTCTTCGTGTGATATCGAAAACTTTATTTTTTGCCTTATGACTTCGTTACGAATTCTATCGGACAAAGGAACACCCAACATAGGACGTTAAATAGTCTGTTGAGCTATGGCAAACTTGCGGACCAATCCTAAATTAAGAGGCAACGTTTCGGTCCCGTAGGTCATCACGGGGAGAACGCATTGGTTGAAGATTTTGTCTTCAAGCTCCTCGATATAGGCGACGTGAGAATGTGTTGAAGCTTCAGAAATGCTGCCCAACCCAACGAAATCCTTCTATCGGCTTCCTTCTCGAAGATATGTCTAGCTAATTACAATAGTTGCCCGAGGTAGGGGCATTCGTAAATAGCGCGCCATCAACGTTGACCTTTGTCTTGTCCAAGTTCATCCTAATGCCAATACGAGAGGATTAATTTAGGCTGTGCTACATTTCCTGCAAGCTCTTCAACGATTCGGTCAACACAACGATATCGTCAGCAAAACGAAGATGCGAAAGGTACTCGCCGTTAATATTTATGTCGCATAGTTTAAAGTCTTAAGACGTCTTCCAAAGCAATAGTGAACAGTTTCGGGGAAATAATATCTCCATGTTGCACTCCTCGATGGAATTTGATTGGCCTTGTTTGATCTCCCGGCAACAGAACGGACATAAAAGCAGCATCATATGGTGCTCTCTGTACTTCGACGTATCGCCAATCGACCTGACATCGTTGTAGAGCTGGAAATAGGTTTCGACAGAGTCAGAGTCCTTTTCATAGTTCACAAAGGCAAGCCACAGCGGCTGATTGTACTCATGTGTCTTTTGTACAACTTGCGTTATGGTGAAAATGTGGTCCATGGTTCTAAGTCTTCTGCGAAACCCAGTCTGCTCCGGTTGCTGAAATTCGCCAAGCGTTGTGGTGAGACGATTCGTCAATGCTCTTGAGAACAACTTGTAAATATGGCCAAGAAGTGAAATTGGTCTGTAATTTTGTAGAAGTAATTTGTCACCCTTTAAAAAACAAAACAATCTCATATCCAAGGTATCCCTTGGGAGGTATGCTCCACTGAAGGACAAAATAATTAAAAATCTTTTTAACTCTCATAATACAGGTTCGCCTCCTTGTTCCTACGAAGCTCGCCCGTAATTCCGTTCTTTCTCCCTTTAAGCTGCGCAAAAGCCAGAATAATCTCACTCAAGCTGACGGTCTGCAATTAAAAAAAACTCTGGTTACATTATATTATAGTCGCCCCTATTAGTATAAATGTTTAACATACGTGTCAGGTAGTAAATGAGCTAATTTAGCAAATTGAACCTTAACGACTAGTGCATTGTGGTGCGGATCGATTGAAACCAACGGTATTTTGGACGTCATCGTTAAATGTAGGCGTAAGCCACAGGTCCTCCGCGTTGGACTGAAAGGAAGGTTGCTGGGTGATGGACAAGTGTTTGCCGCTCGCGATGAGTACGCCACCCCCCTGCTCTGGTGGTATATAGTCGCGATATATGGCAATCGTCGAACATTTCACTACTATGCACACCGTAGTAATAATTAAGATATAATCATGTTGAATTATCGAGACATGTCAAGATAATTATATCCTAATTATTTAAATGAATTGTTTTAGAACGGAGCCCTCTTACGTTTTGATGATAAATATTTAAATAGTCTAGTTTTAAAACTTATGTGGTCGACGTGGTCCCCAGCTGCTGCAACCAGCGCTCCATCATACAGATTGGCGTCACTTAACCTTCGACGGAACTGGTCGATGCCGTGCGAGCCACTAATCCATTCCAAAACAACCTATTAGTATACAGAGTGCGTTTTAATAAATTACTGAGCGTTCTGTACAGTTGGAATATTTGTAAATGATTTGAAAAGTTAACATAATATTTACATATGCAATAAATTAGACGCAAAATGTCCTTTTAACGTATATATTCATTTTATATATAGCATGAACAATAGGTATCTTTGGAATTGCAGACATGTGTTTTCAGCCCCGGACTTTAGTGGGTCGGCTAGCATTTACAAATCCCTGACCTACAAAAAATTAAGGGCGGAACACTGGATGCAAGAAATTGTCCTTTATACTTGGACGTGTGTGACTTTAACCGGACTTTGATTCACGCCAGTAACTGTCATTATCACTATTTTCTTTATTTTTTAATAAGAGTTAGTACAAAGCCGCAGCCGGATTAGGCTGGTACGACCACAGGGTTAATTTTCGCTCGCACGTTGCCGCTATGCTATCGCGTTTCAAGCGGTTTGTGAGTTTTGGTGGTCCACTGGACAGAAAAAATATAACAATTATGCGGGTGTTAAAGGCCGCGGCATTAAAGATCCAACTGCTTTGCTGTTATACTACAAAGAAAGAAGAAGTAAAATAAAAAAAAAATCATTTCATTTCGACAAGGCGCTCCTTATCGCATATTACCAAAGAGTTTTACGTAACCCTAACTGTCTATGTGGCGCCAAATCTATTACAGGTATATCGCCATGCGCATCAATTTACAAACTTACAAGATACACGATTTTTTACTGTACTGTCATTCTAAAGCATCCATGATTGTACAAAAACATAATTTTTGCAAACAAAGTGAAAAGGATGATTTTTTACAAAGCAGAGTCTATTTGAAAGAACTGCGCAATTTAAACATATTTTTTTCCACTTTACACACAAGATTTAAATTTTTTCCACAAAGTGTATAATTTGACACGTGCACATCTTTTATACGGACGGCTTTGAGACGTTGACTACATCTTGGCATTATCGTAAATCAATGCCCATGCAAGATAATTTTCAATTATATTTTAATGTCTTAGTTGCCAAGAGTCAAAAGTTATTATCAAGCGATTTTGCCTAGCAGGTTATATCGGACAGAGCTAAACAACACACTTGATATAAATGGGTAAAACAACGTTTATATAACATTGTAACCTCTCGATTCTTTTTTATAAGGTTAAGGTAGGTTAGCGAAGGAAAAAATATATTTTGCATACACAAATTAAAAATACAAAATAGAAAACCGGCCATGTACGAATCGGAGTTGCACTGGTGTGGTGTGGTGTGGTTCCGTACCAAAGAGAATTGCAATTTATAAATTTAAAAACTTGTATTTGCCGGCAACTGTACACATTTTATATAACATAGGTGCTACATATATAAGTTTGTGTTAAATTTTTACAGTGATATTGTTTATAAAATTTTGTATCTTTTGTTATTATCGTTAAAGATATACATCATGTGTGACAATTTCAACTGCCTAGCTATGTTCAGGAGATACAGTCAGGTAGCAGACAGACAGGAGAGGTTTATACGCTTAGTAAAAGGTTTTTAGCATTAGGTACGAAGCCCAAAAAAGGGAACCTGTGATACGCCAACAACGACCCCGTCAAGGAATTTATTGTGAACAGTTCTCACTATCTTATCTTCCCTAAAAAAATTAAACTCCTGGACCTGATTGAACGTATTAAATGACCTTGGTCTGCTAATTGATCTACTATAATCATTTTGTCGTTTAGTTATTAAATCTACTAATACCACACAGTTTTAACTTTTTTATATACATAATTATACATTATCTATAGGCACATGTTATAAAACAAGAGTTTTTTTTTTTCGGAGGGACCTACTACTGGTTGGCGACGCTTGACTTTCGTTCGACTGACTAGCGAAGACTTTTGTGCCTTCAGGTTTAGGGAGACGATAGGGGAACAGACCCCCCCCCCTCTTTCCCGGATATGGGAAAAGATGTACCGG
>JAFELO010000392.1:25973-41095 GCA_017140195.1 Eumaeus atala | reverse complement strand
CAAAAAGCCGTGTTCTTGATTTATTTATTATTATTATTAGAGCTCTCTAAAGTCGCATTGTTTTGAGTAATGAGCGCCACCACCTTTACCAGATCGGCTAGCCTATACTAACATAACGATAAGCTGAAGAGTTTGTTTTTGATCGCGCTGATCTCTGGAGTTACACGTCGAATGTGAAGATACGCGCGCGAAACCGTGGGGCGCTGCTGGTATAATATATTTAATTTCATAAGAAAATAAGCTCCCCCGGACTGTGTTTCAATTTTAATCACTAGCATATTTTACAGAAGAACTGTCCGACTTTGAGCGTTCAAACTTATCATATGGTGTACCTGTTCCGTATAATTACAAAATATCATTGAGATCACTGGCGCGGTAACAGCACATTGCTCACTTAGCAGACTTAATTAGAGGGTAGGCTACAAGGAGGAACTGCGTATTCGTTACCCCTTTAGACCCCTCTCCCTCAAAGATCAGTTTGAGGAAGTCAATATATTTTTACTTGTCAAGAGTCGCATTCTACAGCCAGTCATTCTGATAAATCATCTAAGTATGGCTATGTCGTTCGAATTATAACTCGAGAATTATAGTCAAATGTAGCGTTACTCAATAAATTTATCTATCATAGTGTAAGTATATTTATAAAGCCAGCGATCACGGCCATGCGTCGCTATGGCTGTTACAATAATTTTCATTTTTTATTAACGTAAAGAAAATAAAGCCAAAATAATTTAGACAAAGTATTACAATAAAACTACTTTTACGGATTTTATCGCGGTTTATTTGATTATTTATCTCGCCCGAGGTTTCAGAAGCTTTACAGAAACCATGATCACGGGTAGACAAAGTAACACATATTTTCTTTAAAATCGGTACATTCGTTTCGGAGATTCCAAAAATCCAAAAAACCATTGGAAAGACCAAACAAATATCGTGGCATGAGCATTTGAATATATAAATGTTACTATACACAGAATACTATCATCCTTCTAGAGCACTGGATGCATAAAAGGACAGTAGAAAGAACGACTTTAAACCTACAATGTAACAAGCACTTTCGTATGTGTTATACACAATAAATATTATACACAAACCACACTATTCTGTATTGTTTATAAATTCAAACAGTTCACTACAATATCAAGTAAATAATCACGTAACATTGTATAAAATTTTAGAATATGACAGGACCATAACTTATCCTGAATGACCCTGAAGTCATTGACGTCAACGGTTGGTTTGAGCATCTGCGATAAGCATCGTTACAAGTGGAACGTTAACTTATATTTTATATATTGACTGCTTGTTGTGTTCGTGTTACTGTTTCTCAAGGAAAAACAAAATCATTTGAAATAATTTAGCATTTTATCATTTGTTTTTGTCGCTCCATGTTTGATAAACGACGATATTTGTAACGTTGAAGAGCTTGATGATATCTATTGTCATCTCACGTCTGTTTCAGGTGATAGGTACTTAAAAAGCAAGTAAATATTGTTCGACGTACCACGCCATCTGTTCAACTTCGTGCAATCCATTACCGTCATTTTCAGAGTAACGTCTGTCCGTGTCTCTGTGTATGTTTGTAGTTATCTGAACCTTGTCTTATACTTTTTTTTTAGGTTTATACATATATATATATATATATATATATATATATATATAATCTGATCTAGTTTTTCGCGTAAACATTTGTTTAGGGTCCCGTTTGTCCTAAAAGTAGTCCATTTTTTAAAACAATCCTTAATTATAGACTTGAAATTGTTTCAATAATCTATGACGACGTATCTATTAATTTTACCTAGAAACTCTTTCATGACATAAACTGCGTTACGGTTGTTCTAGTCATTATAGTCAAGCTTATGCCTAGACCTACTGTCATATAAGTATAAACTCATATATTATTTTATTGCATAATAAAAATGTAAATGGGCCACCCAGAATTTTACAAGCCGCAAAGAACGCTTCAATTTATGACCATACCTCATCATAAATGAGCAAGAAGGTTCAATCTCTCTGGTATCGTAGTCCGATTTGGCACCGATGTATCATGGATGTACTATTCATCGAGCTGTTTTACGTGATGTTCCAAGTGCGACAGACTATTTTATTCATCTATCCATCAACAGCTTTTATCATTCCATAGTACGACATTGCCATAGTATGAGGACATTCACTATACCGGTCCTTATGCATACTATATTACGAAATGCCTCGTGGTCTAGTGGTCAACATGTGGAGCCACGGAAGTAAGGCCCCGAGTTTGAATTCCGGGTCGGACCAGGCGAAAAAATGTGCAAGTCAACAAGTTACCCGCGTTACGCTTCCTTGCTTCGGAGAGCATAAACCGTCGGTCCTGCCCCTGATCTCCCTTAGGTCGTGTTCCACTGTAATTACCGTCACGTCGGAATAGAGAATGCACTTGTGTCTGCGCAAACACTTGTGCACTGCAAGTCCTGCGCAGACGGCTGTTCTCAATAGAGCCGTTGTAGCCGAAACACAGCTACGACGACATAATTATAAGGATAGGAAGGTTCTAATACATGACGTACGTCTTATTTAATTAATGCGAAAAATATTGGTTTTCTTAGTTAACAATAAATAGAGACATGCGACTCCGCGTGAGCCAGATTATAAAACAACGCAGTTTCTTCTAATTGCGTACTGTGCACATGTTACAGCAAGCCAATGAGTTTTTAAACGTCAACTATTAAAAAGTGCTAATGCTAACTATTCCAATAGTTCGAAATTCGATACGATAAATGTATCATCTGTATCCGTATCTGGTTACGAAAAGGAAATGTATGAATTTGTTTTTCAGAAAAACTATTTATAGATTCCTATCACTTAAACATTAACTTTAACACTAAACATCTCTATTGTCTTTAACATAATTGAATATTAACATAATCCAGACTAAAAATATTTTTAATTTATGTTCATTGTTTTACTTACATGTGATCGTAACAAAAAAATTAAGAATTTTGTATTATAAGGAGACACAGTTTGTACTAGGGTGGATCTAAAAGTTCGTGGCCTAACCTACATGGAGCTATGACATGTTTCTAAATCTATCGTCATTTATTAGTATGTGTCATTTTGATTTATTGTGCGCAGTTTCATTCCGATACTGCACAATATAATTTTTTTTTGATTATTTGTTTGAAGCAATCTAACACAATCTTCAATAATGGAGAAAATTGAACACCGTGCAGTCATTAAGTACGTCAGTAAAAAAGGCCTATCACCACAGGACATCCATCAAGATATGGTAAGCACTTTGGGGAAGTCTGCTCCATCGTATTCCAGTGTCGAAAAGTGGGTAGCTGAGTTTAAGCGCGGTCGTGAGAGCATTAAAGATGATCCTAGGAATGGAAGGCCTACATCCTCTACCACGAAAGAAAACATAGATAAAATTTGTGATCTCGTACTGGGTGACCGACGTTTGATCATTGGTAAGATAGCTGAGATAACAAACATTAGTTATGGCTGGGTGCAACACATAATAACGGAAGAATTGGGGTTCCATAAGGTTTCTGTTCGCTGGGTCCCGAGGTTGCTTTCAGCTGAACAAAAACGAGTTCGATACACAATTTCGCGAGACTGTTTGGAACTTTTTGACTGATCACGATGACTTTTTGTCTAGATTTGTTACCATGGATGAAAGCTGGGTTCACCGCCATACTGCTGAATCAAAGCAACAATCCAAACAGTGGAAAAGATCAGACTCTCCTACACCGAAAAAGGCTAAGGTGGTTTTGTCGACTAACAAAGTCATGGCTTCTGTTTTTTATGATGCGAAGGGCATTATTTTTGTAGATTATTTACCGAAAGGTCAAACTATAAATTCTAGTATTATTGTAACCTTTTACGAAGACTCCGGGAAGAAATAAAAGAAGAAAGGCCGGGAATGTTGCGTGAGAAAGTTTTGTTTCATCAAGAGCATGCACGTGTTCACACTTCGGTTGAAACAATGTCTGTAATCCATGATTGTGGCTACGAATTGCTGCCCCACCCACCTTATTCGCCGGATTTAGCCCCCTCGGATTATCATTTATTTCCAAATATAAAAAAAACATTTGGGTGGCTCGAAATTTTCGACCAAAGACTCATCTTTGGTAATATAATATAATCGTTTACTGCGACTAATCACCTCAGTGATTAGTCGCAGTAAACGATTATTTCGCTGACCTTCCGAAATCATTTTTTTTTTGAGGGGATAAACAAGTTGCAGGTCAGGTGGAAGAAGTGTGTTGAACTAGATGGAGACTATGTCGGAAAATAAAAATAAATTTAGATCCATTTTTCTTTCATTTTCTTGGTCGGGCTTAGAACTTTTAGATCCACCCTCGTAAACATACGAATCACCTTTTTGGTAGTGGGGTAATAAATAGAACGCTTGTGCATTAAGGACCAAAGTATTTTATTTTATTATCACAAAAATGTTTCACTTTCGCCTAATACGAGTATATAATCTTAGACGAAAAAGATTAGCACATAATACGACTAGTTAAACGATAAAAAAAAATATCTATTCTTTTTATATTTAAAACAGCCTTAAGTATACGCGAATGTTACTCATTACAATAAAACTACTTTTACGGATTTTGTCGCGGTTTATTTAATTATTGAACCAGCACGACGTTTCAGAAGCTTTACAAAAACCATGATCGCGGGTGGACGGAGAAGACATATGGACGACAACTGATGTGACAAATTACTAAAAGTAGTAGTAAATGCCCGAAGAATTATAGCCATGATTGCTGTAAACCTTCTGAAACTCTGAGCTAGTTAAATAATTCAATACTCAGGGATAAAATCCGCGTATGCACATAAATGTGTATGTGATCGATCAAAAAACTACTCATCCATGGATAAAGCAATTCCCCAGGAAGGTTTCAGTATATAATTTATTCACGAGCAAAGCCGGGGCTGATCGCAATTCAATGACAAATTAACCTGTGAAAATAACACTGCACCTAAGGCGAACCCTGTTCTTGTTTATGTAGAGCAAGGCTAGGATAGATATTATTTAGAAACAAAAACTGGGCATGTACGAGTGAGGCTTTGCACATTGAGGATTTCGTACCAACATAAAATGCTCCCACCTGAGCATTATAACTTATTTAAGTGTACAAACTTTTTGTATAAATAAAACATAATTTTATAATGGTTCTATTCTGTCGTATAATTATAATTTATCAATTTTTAATATTTTTTGTTATAGAGGTAACAAAAGACATCAACTGTGAAATTTGCACCGAGCCATCACGTTTCATGAAATACATACGGAGGGAAACTTGTACAAGTGACTCGACAGGCATATACACACAGATGGACAACGGAGTCTCAGTATTGTCTACTAAGACTCAGTTATTATTAAGGTTCCACTTCTTCTTTTTGCACATAGACACCTCTGAAAAAAAATTGTGAATTGAATTTTTGTCATCATCATCCGCAGGACGACTTCCACTGCTGTTTTTCTTTCCATTTGAAATGTTTTGTCAAGCAGCCTGTAATTTTATTAATATCTAAATTCAGTTCAATTCTAATAATGGTCAACATTCGTTTTATTAATGTGATAGATTTGTATGTACAATGTATTATATTATACGGAATTACGGTTGCACTTTGGTAGAAATCAATCCGTAATATTTCTGGCTGGCTTTTTGGCCCCTTTTCCAGATAAAATAACATTTAAACTAAAAATAACGTTGCGTACGAACTATGGTTTACGCTTTGTTTTGCTTACCTCATATTCTATTCAGACAATACCTAGCATATATTTGTAAAATGGAAAACGCATAGAATGTTATGAACAGTTTGTTGTAGTCGTATTGTATAAATCGCCGTATAACATTACGACTAACCATTTTGAAAAACAAATGTTTTGTTTTGTCGCGGGCTAACAATTAGCCGGATTGCTATTCTGTTCCGAGACGTTCTTCAATATGGCGGCTGACGTATAGCCTCATTAAATCTCCTGACTTTAGGCAGTCATCGATACAAGTATGAAGTTACGCCAAGTGTTTGGAGTGCAAATAAAGAAATAACCTAACCACAAAGGTTTAGTCGGAAGCTACGCACCCCCAAATCTTTATATCTCTGTATTCTACAATCGGCGCCATTGTTGTTATCATGTCAAGCAACGCCGCGAGTGTTAAAGTTAGGAAATAGAACATGACGAAAGGCGGATAATGATTCACTTTATTTCAATAAGGTTAGCCTTATAGAATATCGTATAACGCCGAACTCTTTCTGGCGCAACTTCACTCAACCGTATTGAATGTGGCTAATCGTTGGCCTACAAAAAAAAAATGCCCTGTGTTTGAAAATGGCGAGCCGTAATTAAATACAGCGATTTAGACAACCCGACTGCGACATATATATTAATATATATTTTTAGATCGTTACTCATTAGACATTTAAAACTTATATACTGGGCCTATTTTTAATTATTTTTTAAAAGCAATTTTAACACGAAGCATTAATTTTAAAGCCATGGACTAACCGCTCCCGTAGTAGTGGATTGCGATTTGCGTCACACAAACTTTATCAAGTAAAGTCAGTTTGTGGTCACGTTTTGTTATCGAAAGTGTTATAGTTAAGAAATATATATATATATATATATATATATATATATATATATATATATATATATATATATATATATATATTATTAGTAAGAAGTAGTACCATGCATGGTGTATGACACTACATCCTCTTATGCAACGGGGCCTCTTAGGGAAATCAGACGCAGGCCCGACGGCTCAACATATAATCATAATCTCCGAGACACAGGGGTGTAACACCGCCAACTTCCTGGCTCCGGACTCAAAATCCCGATAACACTGTGATCCAATGGGTCCGGGACTCGACCTCACGGCGACTGTAATTGGACATGCTTACCGCTACACCACGAGGCAGAATTTGTTTATTGTTATAATATATATACCCACTGGATATTAGACGTAGAAATGTTAACATTAATTATTCTATTCATGTCACTTCATATTCATTAGCCGCTACTATAAATAGGTACCAGATAGGATTACATTACATTAACTATCGCCAAGTAATGGCTAAAAAATATTTTTTGAAGTGAAGTATTTTTTTACATTCATGTCTTAAGTTTATGCGAATGTTGCTCAATACAATAACTTTTACTGGCTAATTTAACTAGCCACGGTCACGGGTGGACTGAGATGACAGATGTCCTGAAGTGCCAAGTTTTTAAAAGTACCCGTGAAATTATAATTTTAGTTGTTCCGATTAACGCAAACAGTACTTACTATATCTTGCTGTCTTGAGGTGTTATGTTTACTTTTTATGTTTATGCTTTTGACTTTTATTTATTTGGTCATATTTTACCTCATATTACCACTTACTACTGCGTCCCAAGCAGAGGGAAGAACCCGACCAATTTCTCCATTGAAATTTGGATGTTTTTTTTTTCATTTCAATAGCCTCACTGATCATGCGTGGAAGGAATCCGTGTTCCCTATTGAGGGTTTTCGCTTTATCAAATCTAATGTTTATAATGAAATGAAACACCGACTTGTTACAAAATCTGCGGTCTGTGAGCATGTTGAAGTTCGCCCCTGCCGTTACATTAGATTTGATAACACAATCAACTAATTCAACATGCAGGACAAGTTTCTTCTCCTGTATGTTTTCTTCACCAATTTATTTACCAATACACATTACCTAATATGTGTCCCTAAAATACAAATGATACATGCATTAACCCTTACTGTACCGTTCGGTCGTTGATGTTCGTTAAATCCTGAACGCAAAAAAAATCCAAGATTGCATAATTTAGTCTTGGCGCAGCGCCGGATACAGCGCCGACCAACCCTGCATCCGTTACGAAACCCCAAGGCTTAGGGAGGCTGTATCCCCGGGCCCGCTAGTTTTAGGAGCCCCAATTCCTAATGTTTTTCTTTCTAAAATAGATTATGGAATGAATACGGAGCCATCCGCTCAACTCCAAACCAGAAAAACTAAATCCGGCGCAGGCTTGGTGGAGTACTTGCGCAGCGTATAACTGTGAAATGAGGCCCGTTGCTAAAGACATAAACAATAGGGGTATTTAGTAAGTGACTGTTGAATTTCTGCCGAATTAGGCCGGCAAGCGAATGAGGAATGGAATGTACCGTAAAGAGGCTAAAGCTATTCTTCCGCGCACCCTGCGGTTCTGATTTCTCGGTAGCCCATTGGAGGAGGAAGGAGGACAACACGTGTGGATACAATTATGCAGGAATACCCACGGGTGTCGGTATAATTTCCAAAAGGCACGCATTAAAAATACCCGATGTTATTTATACAAACCATGCAGGGAGAAAATTAAATAAAGCGGTTAGATGTAGTTTTATCTGCATTTAACAAGCAAACTAGAAATGTTAATTACCAAGAGCGCGACACGTGTAACAATGTTAACATTTAGTACCATGACTTGAGGTCATAGCTCATTGCAGTCACCATTAAGCATCACTGCTTATCCGTTCTCCTGGGCCGTGTAAGCAACAAACTTCTTATGTAGAGCTTCAAACTTCTTACGTAGAGATCTACATGAGATTATGTACCCAATAACTTTGTAATAAACCTGTCGGTTTGCATATTGTGGCTGTAAGCAATTATGAGCTTTATAGTGTTCCTGCACGAATATTCCTATTTGTATACCTCGATGGGACCGGCAGTGGTTAGGCACGATTGGAGAGAACTCGGGCGCAAGTCGACGGCTCAATATGCATTCTGAGGAGCAGGGTGTAGCACCGCAAATTTACTGACTTCAGACTGTTTTATTAGAATCTGAAAAATCTCCACCAGTTGAGCCAGAAGCACTTCAACGTGAACTTATACTACCGTTCCGAAGCCGAATTTGTAGGACCGACGGCGAGTTTGACTCACGGGATCTCGTCAAATTGAAAGCTCCAAATAACAAAAAAAAAAACAGTTTTATTGGTTTGCTTGCATTGAGTAGGCTCCGAAACTACTTTACTGATTTCAAAAATTCTTTTACCGTGACAACAAGCTGTCACGACAAACGATGTTCTGTCATAAATAGATTTTTTTTTTTCATGATAACGTACACGTTTGTTTACGCCGAAATTAAATTTTATATTTTTATAAATAAGAGAATTGTTGCCATATTTCGCGAAATATCCGTGCGAAGCCGAGATGGAATGCTAGTTATATTATAAGCATTACTTCATTATAAGTCTGTTATTATATAAGATGCAATTACAATCTGCATCTATAATGGGTAGGCAATAAGTTCATATTGATAAAGAGTAGCCATTCATTCATTAACCGTGCCTACTGTAGACTAATAAATACAAGATGATTTAATGTGTTTCTAATCATGTAGGTATATTAAATTATAAGGAAAAAGAAAACATAAATATTGTCTGTGGTCTTTATCCTTTATCACCGGATACCAGTATAAATGTGTTATGGTTTCGATTATGTAACAAGGCTGAGATTAAAAAGAACGTTTATGGCGCCACTACATTCAAAGTATTTTCCAGAAATGCTCACAAAATTTTCGCTTTTGACGCAGGCAATGCACGCGTGGTATACATATGTATTGTTATTGTACTTAGTATTTCATGCATTGGGGCTTCCCGGTGCTCAAAGGTCATGAAAGATATTGTATATAGCTGACGTTTTACTTAGTTTCTACGCGAATAAAGGATGCTGGTGAATAAAATCAGAAACTGACGCAATTTTCTAGAATGCGACTGGTATCCGGTGGACCATCGGGGGATGGTGGGATATTAATCGGCTCCCTCGGTTAAATTGACTTCACCTGTGTTCGCCCTGTGCTACTGAGCCCCACCGCCACGACAAACCATGATGGCGGGACGTAATGACCTAAACCAAATATATTTAGCTAGTAAACTCTTGCCAAACAAATCTTAATCAACAATGTTGTCCATCTTATAATCAGACGTCTAACATACAATACTGAGCTGTGCTATATTTCATTTCAAACTTGGATATTTACTCAATAAAAACCCTGCTAATTAAACCATAGTAAGACAACACACACATACAAGCTGGTAAACAACCGTTACCACTTAGGGGTATGAACAATACATAATAGTGGATTCTCAGACCTACTGAATATGCATGTAAACTTGGGTAAAAATCGATAAAACCGTTTAGGGGAAAGGGGACTTACATTTTGGCACGAGATTTTTATATATAAGGTGAGGAAAACGAGAATAACATTTTTTTTTTTCTGAATGAAAATAGTCTCGGAATGAAAATAATTAGACAAGAAGATCATCATGGTGGGGTCCGGAGCAAACCTCGCACCAGCTGTGACAGTAGAAGCTTCCGTTCGGAACGCGGATGCTCCCAAATTTCAGCCAGCCTTGAAAGGCAATGGCGCGGGCGAGTACGTGAAATGTTTGTGCTGTCATGTAGTTGGGTTGGGAGCGTTATTGACCTCCTGCGTTTGCTAGTATAACATCACTACCCAAATTAGCGTATGATCGCTCGATATGGTAGAGGTCTACTAGAACTCTCTAGAACTACTACTACTAATACTAGAACTCTTTCTCTTTTAAAGTATCTTTATGAATATCACATAGACAGCGCCTAGAACTCCGGAGTTATCTCTGTGTAGCCAACCTGTCATATTTTATTTCGTTTTTGGGTGACTGAACTTTAACATGCGCTTAACATTTAACATTAAAAATATTTGTCGTAGGTCAAAAGCTGGGATTCCTATGTTCATTCCCCAGATCGCAACAGGCTGATTGTGACAATAAAATAACAGTCATTGACATTTTGAAGGTTGACTAAAGTCAGCCTTTAATATGTTTTAACACATACAATGCATAAAAGAAACAGACTCCCTGGAAATGTCGTAGAATACTTTGTTTAAATCAAAGTTTATATATGTGGGTAGTTAAACTGTTGATCGTTTTGTATATGAGATCTACGCATATATGTCAGCTATTAAAACAGCAGACTACGTTTACCATACATGAATCCATTATCCCGGTTAAATTATCGTAGGAAGACCAAGAATAATCCAGAGATGAGGTAAACGACCGTTCTGGGCAGGGTCGAGATGTGCTCTCGACTCGCGGCTCACTAGCTGCTCCCGATGAGCTCGAGCCGTTGAGGCCGTTGACGTCAATATATCGCACGGCGCACGCCATTCATATACGATGTAACGCACATAATTATATCCAGCATTCTAAATACGAGTAGACGTGCCAAGCTGTGTGACAGGTACATTATCATGGCGTGAAGTTTTTATTAACATACACGCCGATTCCCGCGCCTTTGTCTGCGTTTCATAAGAAGATATTGTTGTCACGTTTAGATTTTACTCCATAAGCAATGATGTATATATGAAGAGAGAAATAGTGTGCACATGCTGAGCGCAACGGTATATGAAGCTCACGTCCCTGCAAGGTTTTCTTCATCTTCATCGTGTTCGTTCTTAAGGAATAAAGTGTAACTGGGTTACATGTCCGACCTGGCAACTACTATATAACAAATACTATATAATATAATATATTACAAATACTATATAACATAATATAACGGCGCGGGCTTAATTCGAATAGATGATTGTTAACAAATAATTTAAAATTAGAATGATTGCTACTAATGTTGATATTTACATAGAGTTGATTTATTTTTAGAGAGCGGGTGGCCCCGAATGTGGTTGCAGGTGTCATGGCGGGCGGTTCGTAATTTCGTAAACAACGTGGTGGTCCGTTGCAAACCCATTTGCTCCTAATGGCTATTTATAATTGTAATGTTTAAATATCTCTGGTGATTATAAATTAAAACAAGTAATACATTGATCAGTGTACATTGTGAGACTTTTATTTTAGTGAATACCTGCACGTGAACGCCCGTAAGATCTGAAGTTGTCCGATCAACCTTAAAATAAGCCAAATTGTCTCGGAACTCCTTCGTTATGTGTAAAAAGCTATGTAGGCAGAACAAATTTTATTATATACAGTCTCTTGAGGATTTTACGTACGGCATAGCACCGAAGCCCTGGTTGTATATAAGCATGTTAACACTTAACACACTTGCACTAAGGTTTGTTAATGAGAAAGACGTAACTCTTACGCTTTTTATACGAGGCCTGTTCAAAAAGTATCGCAAATTTGGACTTTTCGCGGGTTACATATATTCGAATTTCGATATCGTTGGCTGTGTAGGGATGGCCTAAGAATACCCTCACCCTCAATCCAAGCCTCGGGTGACGTAAGATTCGTCAAAAGGCACTATTCTCGTTACAACAAAGAGGATTCAGCGAGCTGGTTGTTTGGTGTCCTGTCTGTTTCATAGTGACAGTGAAATAGACGGGAGCACCGGACGGCGCTCGCGCCGACTGATGGCGGTACCATCATTCGGATCGGCGACAGGCAACAGTGGTGCTGGTCCGAAACCTAATCTGTGATTGTCAATCCGCCTACTCAGCGTGGCAGTTATGAGCATTAACTAAATAACTAAATAATAATAAAGTTGATTAGTCCTGTAACGGTGGATCGAAGGATGTTGAGAATCTCCGGGCTACGGATCGCTACCACCGACTTGACCTGGCTACGTATAGCGGATGAATGCTCAGACCAGATAACCACTAGGTTGAGCTGGAGATGGAACTGGGAAAAGTCCGATGGCACTTTCTGAGGCTATGTGAAGTCCGAAGACAAGGCGAGGACACCATAACTCTGCCTTCGGGTCACCTATTGCACATCAGGGAAGGAGACACTCCATCACAGGCGGCGTGGGATTCCTCGTGAATAAGCCATTCGTAGGCAACATCGTCGGAATCTCTAGTGTGTAGGGTAGGGTGGTATATCTCATACTTAAGCTCAATAGGAGCATAAAAGTGATACAAGTATACGCACCAACCTCGACACATTCCCATGACGACGTGGAGACAGCCTATGAGGATGTCTCAAAGGCCTTACATAACATCTGTAAGTCCAAATTCCATATTGTAATCGGAAAGTTTAATTTGTTTATTTTCCACACAACCAAACAAGCAGTATTTAAACATCGATGAAACTACGTATATACTAAACAACTTTAAGATTTCATGATCATGGATGGCGGAAAATATAATTGAAACGTCGACAAGCGGTAAAATATTTAATGTGCTTAATTAAACAAAAATTCACTTAAGGACTTTTATTTTATGTGAAATTGCACTGCGTTCTACCGATTTTTTTTTTCGAAGAATTAATCCGTGTATCCGGCTCACAGTAATTACATCACGTACTTTAGTTTTTGTTTTCTTATTGTATAAATAAAATAACACAGTGAGTCACGATCCGTGAGATTTCTATCGTAAACAATAGCTTCGTTATGTCGTTCAGTTTATTGTGTTCCTTAACAACACAGATCCTACGTGATAAGCACAGTATCGTCATTATCACTAATTTAAAAATGTGAGACAAATATATTTTTAATTGCCATCATTTTATATAAGAGCCAAACGAGATTTAGGATCAGTAGCGTCGTCAACAGACGTCCTTATATAACAGATTTCAACCCCAATGGGCCACCGGAAATTCACAATCCGTACAAAACATGACCATAGCTGTCAGTTCACTGCTGCTGTAGGTGTATGTGAGTGAGTATGATGAGGTTTTACTTTAACCTTACCGATATCCCTTATATAGTGATACAGGCTAAATATATAATTATAAATTATGTTATCTGCCCAACCAGAGGATATTTACATCAAATGTTTTTTTTTTTAATTCGTCATATTTCTCATCGCACATTCATTCATCTAGCTTCCGGTGTACAATACAATTGTAGATTTATTCATCTGACGACTATCAGTGCTCGCGCAAATGGGAGACATGAACCTCGGTAAGTCAACGCTTTTGATTGCTGTACTTGTCCTGATGTTACTGGGTTGTATATAGAAGAAAAATTTAGCTTATTTTTTACAAATGAAGAATCACAAATGATTTCAAACCCCGAAAACTTATTCGGTGTCGGTCGGCTTCACAGGCATGTACATGTCTGTGAAGGAGACGACGTGGCGAAGGCTGCCCGCTCCCAACAGTATTTAGGTATTTTCCTTTCATTCCGTGAGCTCTAATTCCTTGCGAAGTAGAAAGAAACTGGTATGTGTCTACTAAGTGATAAATTTACTTTTTGTTTTTTGTAACACAACTACACAAAAAATATTAAATCATGTTATGTTGAGTCACTTTAATCAAACAGTATTTTGTAATAATAACCTAAACTGTGCTGACCAAAATTTAATAAGCAAAAGAAATAAATGTTGAAATCGTAAAATTAAAGCATTTCACGGGTATGCAATGAAGAAGTGTTATGAAGGCCCAACGGAGGACACAGCATCTCCTTATGATTTCCATGGGTTTACGGATGTTTATGGGCGTAATAAGTAATTAGCTGAACTTGACGTAATTGTTTGTAACGAAAATTGGCTTGTGCCTACAACCATATACAAAAAAATGGACGAGTTAATTAGACACGATATGAAACCATTTTATCACGAACTAAGAAAATCTCATACATATTCTATAGAATATTATTAGGTATACCTAAAACACATTTCTTAAACAATATAAATATTTATCTACTATTTGCCATGCAATAGGTATTCGGAACGGTGTCAGGGGCGTGCAATTCGCGGTGTTTCTCCGAAACTGATAACCGCACGGAGTACGTCTACCAGCACCGTCTGGTAATGTAAGTGGACTTTATCGCGGCGATAACGAGACGAGACGAGTGACAAAATGTAGAACGCACATCGACATCGCTCGGGATTAACAATAGTTTCAATATCTCGGAAATTCTTCCTAATTCAAATATATAAAAATTCTCATATAAAATGGCATCCTTTCACTGTTGGTCATATGTCTCATATAAAATGCCCTTATTACTCAGGTATTACTTACATCTCAATTTAGTATACACAATTTTTTCAGTAGCTGGCTAATGCACAGAGTTAAAACTCACCTGATGGAGACTAGGGTTGACCAAGCCACCGCAAACCTTTGGCTCTAGCATTTAGGTAATTTTGTTTATGTACTAGCTATCTATCTAAGCTCGTTTCGAATATCTACCTAGCTAACCGCGATATCGATATGAAGCTA
>JAFELO010000392.1:0-23706 GCA_017140195.1 Eumaeus atala | reverse complement strand
CATGCAATGCATTAGAAACAATTATTAGCAAGTGAAATACTTATAGAGTATTTATTACAGAAAATTATTACAATTTATGGAAGGAGTATAAGAAGTAATCGTATTTGAATACACCTTTCCTCTTTTAGTAAGAAGTAATGCGGTTTTTTTGTCATGGATGTTTATGTAGGTATTTTATATAGTCCTACAATAATAATCTTAAATATATATAATTTTTCGAATTTGTAAAAATATTAAATACATTTCCGTTGTCTAGTGTGCATAACACAAGTCCTTAAGGTACTTAGCACAGGTCTAGGCTAACGTAGTGTGACAAATGCACAGATATAATATTTATATATCTAGGTATGATAGTAGAGCTTCTAGCTCATAGATATTGCCCCTGATCCGCGAGTCCTATAAAATAATCCCAACCAGAGACTGCTGAAGAAAAGCAGATGATAATAATCTCTGGACTTACAAATCTATATACGCTGCGTTCCAAAGAACACTGCCAACGCTGCTCGGTGCTGTTACAGCTGTCAAATAGATGCTTCAGCAACGAATCCTACAATTGAGCTGTTTTGAGAGAATATTTTAGAATGCAGCCCTAGTAAAGACGTGTCACTTATCGCTGTTCTATTTAGTGATGATAGAGGTGAAGGCTTGCGCCGGCGCCAGTGGAAAGAACCGCGCCGATAACCCAACAGCAGCGGAGCGCCACGCGGGTCACACGGGCACGTCACACGCTTGTATTGCGTACAATATTTTTCACCCAACTGACCAAGGAGGGTTATTACAGTTAGACTCTGACCGATCGTTTCCACCCTATTAACGAGCAGTCGGAGTCTTTACTACTGGCGTCCATAGACATAAGTTGTTATACAGATGTACTTTCTTCCAATTGTCCTCTGGTACCTCAGAACATCTGAAAGCTCAATCTGAGACCTCACGAAACGCGACAACACATCTGTCTCTTTGTGGCGGTATCGCGTGCGCGAGAGGTACTTCCCCGGTCGTACCAGGATAATTCAGTACAGGACCAGCGGCTGCGCAGCATGGCACGACGTCCCACTTAACTATACTATCACAGCACTGACCATCATAATGAGCAATGTTATGATTCACAATAGTGTTTGAAGCACTGTAAGACGTAGTGCCCTATATAGCAGAAGAGCTGGTCTGACAAGGCCGGAGTGGCACCTCTCGCAAGTCACATCTATGGTGTAGTATTCCATGTTATAAATGAGTTTCCGGTGGCCTCAAAAAAATTATAACTAGATAGCAATCATTTCATCAAAAAGTTTTGACTGTTCGCTTGACCCATACACAAAAAAAATGTTCTGTTTATCCCTGAAATTATCCTTGCAAAAGTGAAAAAGAAACTTATCTTATATTGTACAATCACAACACTTACAAAGTTACACATGAGCTAGATACTTTTCGTACTAAGGTAGGGATGGGCTGAAGTGAACAAATCCACATATATGGATGTTAATGGGCATCAATAGTCACTAAGTAAATGGCTTTGATTGCTCGTTAGAATTCATACAAGTACGGCAAGGCGTCTTTAGCTCACCGGTACATTCTGTGAAGCATGACATTTATCTTGTGTTGTAATCGCTTAATCCTACAAAATTTGGATGACGTAACAAATGCCGAAATATAATAAGCAATTGATAACGATTGACCTATTATTAGGAAAAAGTAATTGTGTATTTGTGCCCTGTTGGCTTTTAGATCGGGGGCCACTCAGTATGGGCGGCCGAAGGCACCCGCGGGTATTGAATCGTGAGCACCACACACCCATCGGACCCCACCCCGTAGCGTTGTAAATGCATTCCCACGTGAAAAAAAGAATATTTGTATTTTATCTTTCGTTGAAAGTATTGATTGTCTCGGCAGGCAGGTAACTAGTTCCCGGGTAGAAATTTGTGAGACAGACAGAGATTTGAGAGAAATACTACAGTACCTATTGTATAAAATACTTCTGTTTTATACTCCGCGGAAAGCATTTTTTTTTTTTTAATTTAAGACGGAACTAGTTAGTTAAGCACATTATGTAAAATTTTCTCTAGTCACTTTTCTGAAATTTTCACACACACATTTTTACTTTGACCGTGTGTGAATTAAAATAACATACGCACTCAACGGATGTAGATTCGGTGCTATTGGCCTGGTATACTTTTGAAATGCTTTTTAATAAGAAGAAATTTCTCGAAAATTCTTCGAATCTACGTAATCTAACAAAGAAACCCTTTTACTATTGAATTCAAGCAATCACGATAAATTTTTCCATCATTATTCATTGAATAAATCATGAGAGTTCATTAAGCGAACCTTTGATCAAATTTTAATAATACAAAATTTGCATTTTATGTTGATAGTTGCTGTGTTAAGTTTCTCAGGGTTTATTCCTTTGAATAATTTCTAGTGAGAAGTACTGCCGTGCTGTATCTATACTTAGTAGGTGTCTGTCTATATGTGATTTTCACAAAATGTTCAGAGCCGATTGTCATGCGGTTTTCACCAATGGAAAGATCGATTCTTGAGGGAGGTTTTATTTACGAGCGAATTCGGAGCTGATCGCTAGTTCATAAATAAATTAATATACTTAATAAACGGAATGGTAAATTTAAGGATATATCTTTTATTGGTAAGAGGTAATGCCATTCTGCATTGCAGCCATATTGGATCAGCACGGCCAGGGAAGTACCTCTCGCTCACATGATGCGGCCGTAAAGTGACAGCAATAGAGAACGTATTTCATCCTGTTTGTGAGGCATCGCTACTCATCAAATAGATTCCGATACCAAAAAAAAAAAACAGATAAAAAAATAGTTTTTCGTTAAAATGTAACTAATTATATAGTCATGTATTTTATAAATTATGTACAATACTATAATTTTACCGAAGAAGAACCACTATGTTTGTTTCGCCGATTCCTCTAAAGTCAGTGTTGGAATGAAGCCAGTATACTGCGGCATACCGGCCAATTTTTACTTTCATTGATTGAAACAAAGTCAAATTTTTGACTTCCACTGTACCTATCGCGGAAATGTTATTTCTACAAAACGCATTAGGCCAGTGCGGTTCACGTCCTCCTAGATTGAAGGTAACATTGTTAAAGCTTCACACAGTCTATATGTTACATGTTTTACGATGCAAGTCACACCACGTTCACCGCATTATTTATTTTCTCAGACTTGTTTGCGTATGTTCAGTCAATGCGAGCGAACACTGGCGTCTGCTCGAGTACGTGACCCGAGTACTAGGCGAGCTTTTACGTAGGTCTCACATTATATAATCAAATAACATATCGATTGTGTATCATTGCCAACTAGGAACCTAATAAATAACGTCCACTTAATATAAATCTTTTTGTATAATGTAATGTAATTATTGCGAGAAATTTGTAGACGCAATTTAAACGAACTTATATTTTTTTTCCCTAAATGAGTTGTCTTGGTCCGAAGATTCTTATTTTTCTGAGGTTCAACGGTATTTTTATGAGACGGGTTTGTGTTAAGCGAGTGCTAATGTTTAGCAGGTGGAGCTGGCGGGTTTTGCGATTTGATACAATATTGCGCCGGTCCAGCGTGCCGAGGAATGAGCACGAATTAACAATGATGACAAGTGTAAGTAAATACTAAAATAACATAAAAGATAAAAGTTCAAATTAAAAAGAATACAATTAAAGACAATATACATGTTAACAATAAGATCTTACAAGAGGTATACAAAGAGGATTGCTCTTTGTACCCCCCTTATAAGAAGAGGGGACAAAAGAACAACCTCCTCGTTTCAGATGGACGATGATGGGAACCTCAGCCCATTGCACTGTCCCAAAGTTGGTGGGGTTATCATGCAGTGGGGGACGATCTATCATCGTACCCATTCCCATCTGTGGAGGAGGTGTCGGTCCCTTAGGGCCCGACTAGCCGTTGAGGTGCCCTGATGATTTGTTGTTCCGGGACACCTCACCAAAGGCGGCACTGATGGCACTCGCGGTGGTTTTGTGGGTATTCGGCACTATAACGTGCCGCGAGCCCCACACATAAAACCCCCGAGTCCCCCCAAAAAAAGGCTCGAGCTCCCTCGAGCAAAGTTTTAAAAATGATTCAAGAGAACTCGGTTTACTGCAGGCAGCGGTAATTTGAATTGCTGTGACAACTTATATCTATCACATATTTAGTAGACATTTATGTAACTGTTAAGTGACTGGAACTTAAGAAGCTGGAAGTACATCCTGTTCCTCATAATTTCTTCAGATTAAATTATAACAATTAACAGATTAAAAATTCGTTGCAGGTCCCAAGACAGCTTTTAGCATTCCTCAGGCTCCCTGCGATCGTACCGAAGTGTCACAATTGATGGCAAATAACTATTAAGTGTCACAATTGATGGCAAATAACTATTAAGTGTCACATTTGATGGCAAATAACTATTAAGTGTCACAATTGATGGCAAATAACTATTAAGTGTCATAATTGATGGCAAATAACTATTAAGTGCGGCGTTCAGTGATTCAACATTAAACAGCGATATCAATGAGCTGGAGTGAAAAATCACTCAAGGGAACGAACTATGAACCTACTTGCCGCTTCCCATATTTCTTGAGCTACATTGCTAATGAGAGACAGTGTTAAATGCAGGCGACTGAAGTTCCAAGGCAGCGAAGAGGTCATACAAATAATACTCAAGTGTATTTAATATTCCACCCCAGCCATGGTTCTCGCCGTGAGCGATTCATTCACGTCAGCGCAGATGTTATTTTTAGCTTCCGGGCGTGAGCTGTCATCGACAACACAGTCGGGGGATGAGGGACCCCGCGGTATGTCCAGCTAAGAAAATAAAAGTTAAATTTGCTATAATAAACATGCTCATATCGGCATGCATCTCTCCCATCGGCGGGAGAGTGGGTGGTCGGACCCCTCTCCGACCCCAAATCTAGTCTCGTCGCCCGACGAACACACATAGCAATCCGATGAAGCTGTATTGGGGTAAATTCAGGGGCAAAAGAAAAAAAATAAAGGCCCAGTATAACGCATCGGCATAGTAATTATGTGGCGTGTGGTATTCATGGGCGTATGTAGTCGTAAAAATGCTCCGATTTCTCGTTTGGCTCCCTATTCTATAAATAATCCTTTAACAGCAGAAACATAGACAATAATGAGACAAGACATATGAGCCACTTTGTCATGACTTATACTCAAATATTAAATATTTTATATAGTTTCGCCTCAATATAAAACAATTATTACCTCTCAGCCAAATTTCGACAGCGGCGGACATGTGTATAACAACTAGCCATAAGCGCAGGCAAGATCATACTGTACAAGGGAGTGCAGACACTGCACCCTCTATTCCCTCATTGCCATATTCCGCGGGGACCGCAGGCCGACACCTACAGAGAGAAATCAGGCGCAGGACCCCCATGTCGTGCTCTTCAACTTCCAAATTTTGGTGTAACGACTTCACGACTACGAAGTAAGAAATTAAACCCGAGATCTTATGATCTGGGACTGAAACTTGTGCGAAGTGCGCACCACTGTATCACACATCTCATGTAAGTACGTGTAAAAACGTATGTAAGTGAAGGATGAGTAAGTGTTGATTACCAACGTAGCGCGCGGCCGACATTGCAACATGGATTGCGAAACTCGACGATTGACGTCAATGGTGACCGTACAACGCACTGCCGGCACTTTCCCCTCGCCGCGCGTTCTGCTAAGTCATGGGAACTGTACAGTAATATAATGTATGCTCGTTAGAAAGTTTTTAAAGTGAAATCTGCTTACCAAACCTCAACATTTTCGGATTAAATGTCACGCGAGGCGAGCGAAGCAGTTCCCATAGCTCGCCTCAGCTAGCCTTACACGTGTGTATATTTGCCATGTCCATCTATGTTTCCAAAGCGATAGCACAGCTAAATTATAGTTTTTTTTATTATTGGAAAGGGGCTGATAAGCAGTCGTAAAACCTTCAGGTTTTTCGTCTACGTATAACTTTACAGATCAGTTATGTACAAAAATTGGAAAAATATCTTTGACAATAGATGAATGATGATAAGAATGCTGTCGCATTTGGTGCGGTTTTTGAATGGATAGTGGCCCATTAGAGAGTAGTAGGAAGAGAAGACAACGTGTCTGGTTGATATAAGTAATGCAGATATCTAAGCATTGGTAGTTGTGAAAAGACTCCGACTGCCGTTTGCTCCCCTACTATATACAAAAAGAAAAGGTTGTGCTTTTTAGTAATTACTAGGACATAGGAATGGACTATACGCACATGTAGAGGTACAAGTCAATCAGTCTGTTTGGCTTATAAAGTGTTTCACGTAAGTAGGTATGAGGTTGGCTGCATTGGGTAAGCAGTAAGCACCTTCACGCTCGCATAATATTGGCATGATGTTGGCGGCACGAAAGACTACACCATAGGGCTTAGCCAATATTGCATGCATCTTGCATGCGCCTCACTTGCCGTGCGTAAAGTCCGGATGGGATTTTGTGAGAGTCTAACAGTGATGGGTTGGGTAATAGAGTGAAATCATGTTCGTTGCCCAAGACCTTTTTTTTATTATTCTCTTTTTATTTAGGAACCTTCGTCACATGAGGTGATCGCGACGGTCCCATCGTAGCCTAACGTCAATATTAAACCACCACCACAACAACCTCATCTCAACCTATAACTAAATATCCTGCCAGCCTCCGACTCTGGACTACTCAATATGCTTTGTACACCACCCACGTCGAAAGTTGGGAAATCACATAATCCTAGTAATATTTGTCTTTCATCCTCGTTCCGGACACATTCCACCAAAAAATGATACAAGACCTAAGCAATAAAGATATATTACAATATTCGTCAGCCATATCGTATTTAAATAGTTAAAGTAAAGAAAATATAGATGGAATGATTAATTTATCGATATACACTGAATTGTTATAATTCGTTTGTTTACCAATTATATAGGTATCTAATTTTAGTAACCATGTAATACCATTCTTAGATTAGCTGGATATTACAGTCTTGGACCGACAGCGCCTTTTAAGTAATAGCCATACTGTCGCGTCTCATGTGGTGGTGTCTACATTTGCTGATGTCAATTGGCAGCTATAAAAACATATAGTTTGAGTGTGAGAATGTTTTAACCTCGCCGAGGTACTTTTTGCTCCCTATCCTTATTTAAGGTGACGGACGACCCCGGGGTTCTATTGAAATAAAGGTTATCACGTCGCCACTCCCGCCCACCAACTTCCATCCGGCAATGGCAGTGTGTAAAGATATTTTTACACAGTTATTCCTCGGGTAAGCGTCATTTTAATTGTTATAGTAAGGCTATCCACACGTATTTACGCACTTCTTCACAGTCAACCTCCGTTCAACGTTTATTTACCGCACGCTTCCGGTGGTACACTTTAATGAAGAATGATCTGTGTCAATCAATTATGAACTGCCCCGTCGTCGAACATAGCATGATGATATTGCATTGACATAGAAGAGACTCATAAAATCCTATATTGATTAATATTTTTATTTCATTTATATTTTGGACTCCGTAGCCACGTGGCACTAAAGGGAACCCTTATAGGTTTCTCATATCCGTCTACCCGTCCATATGATGTCACAGACGTTTTAATCGGAGATTATGGTAATTGCATGTTTGCAATTTAGTAGGCAGGTTCGTAAACCGCTAAAATTTATTATAAGATTTATTTAGAATAGTAAAGTTATTAAGGGTACCACTCCAAACATGTAACTGAGGGATGCTTTTTTAAGGGATATACTCGTGTGGGATATCATGTGATAGGTATTTTTAAATGATATGAATGTTTCTAAGAAAGATTTATTATGCTATGCTTGTAAAGTGATGAAAATCAATTTGATAGTCTAAGTGACAAGTGATTTGTTTGGTTTGCTGCTACGGAAACTTTCGTAGGCGAGATCTCCGATTCGCTCTTCATAGGTTTTTTTCTTCTTTATAAGAGAAGACAGGCAATAATTTTAAATATGATATTAAAATATGCTGATCGTTTTTTAATATATGAAGAGCAAACGTGCAGTCGGCTCCTTTTGCTGAGTACCGACGCCCATATACATCCTCATAATTTGCAGATGTATGGCCCTCCTTCCCTCCTACTGGAAGGGATCAAATTTTATTAACCTTATTACGTGCTTAGCTTTTCTTGATGTGAAGTACCAAAGCTGCATACATCTGATTTTATCCAGTTGGTCCATAGGAGGAGGTGGGGTGATTTTTGTCGCAAGAGGAAATAGCATGGCATATAACTACTAAATATTTGTTATACTTAAAAACAGATGTTCTTTTCTGGATAGGTGTAGGATGTCCTCAAAGGAAATTACCATAAGTGTCTAGGTGTGGGGGTTGGGGATGGACGGAAAAATTAGTGACTTGGAACTTTCGAGAAAAAAGTAATAAAAAGCTCTGCTAATAAATGTTTCCTTACTAATGAAATAAGTGCTGGAGATTAAATCTTTAAAAAATTTAAACTCGTACCGAAAGTGGAGTAAAAGAGCGTGCATTGTCATTTCCTGTTGCGGCATAGAGAAGGCGTCGATAGTACCTCAACAAACGTTTCTAATATCAAACGATGCAGATGGACTGGGCAGTTTGCTATAGCTCAACAGTATTGTGAATGCGCTATCCTGGGTCTTTCCTGGTCTGATAGAATTCGTAACGAAATCATCACGATAAAAACTTAAAGTATCCAATAGACATGGACACGCTTAGTAATACGAAAGTCGGTAGGAATCACCCGGTGGGTGGGATCTTCGTGCGGCCGATCCGGGATGGATGTAGCAGGAGATAGGATTGGCGTTCTTTAGAAGGACCAGACCAGACCATTCAGGAGTGGGCCGATAAAGGATTATAATGATCCAACTTGTCGTTTGTTTCATCAGTTTTAATAAATAATATATAGTAAGACATTTTAGAAGTATGTGCGTTCTTAAAGAGTAAGCTCCAGTCACGTGTCGGAGCTGACACATGTTTTACAAAATATGTATCTCTCTCTATTAGGTATTTACAAAATAAAGTAAAAGCCACTATGACTTTATACATACAAAGCCAAGACATACATAAAAATGTAATTAATTTTAAACCCAAACTCGAAACCACTTAATTACAGAAATAATTTTATATCTTCTACATTACAATAGATACTTCTTATTTTGTTATAATTTAACATTCTGTTATAATGATCGCTTATTTATTATAATTAAACATTGTATTACACTTAGAGTTATAATTACAATCAGCAGAGACGGCAGAGGTGACGTAGGCGCTGTCCAGTGCCGTTCCAAGCTAATGTTAATATCAATAGAAGGCTCCATAAAATAATCCTTGTGTACTGTCTCGAGGATAAGCAAACAACAGTCGTTGCTGAGGTGATCGACCTCTTGTTGCTCAGTCAGCTGATGCTTTATGTATGTTTATTTTGATTTGGAGTTGCAATGACGAAGCGTAGGCATACTCATAGAAATTAACTATGTATATGGGCTATGTTTCCTGTAAATAAGTATGGTAGTAAGAATGTTAAACTTAAGCTCGTCTACTACTGAAAGTATTATAATTATAAGGATTTGTTAAAATACATTGTCAAAATATGTTTTTATAGCCTTGTACCTTTTGACGACTACACACACCCATGAAGATCAACTGAATTACTATGTGGATGTGTTGTCCTCCTTCCCCCTCCCCCAATGGGCCACCGGCCACTCACAAACAGCACGAAACGCGACACTGAAGATACCATTTTAAGGCAACATTATGTGAGCGAGAGGTATTTCCCCGGTCGTGCCGGCCCAATTCCGTTGCATAGGAGGTCATGCATGCATGTCGTGCACTATACATAGCACTACATCCTTCTATGCAGCATGGGACTACTTCTTCCTAAAATTGTTTAAAAGCTGATTTTTTTCAGAAAAATGTGAATGTTTATATCACAAACATGTTGGCCCATTGGAGGGAAGGCTGAGGACGGAGGACAACGCACCTGAACTGCGTCCAAACTACCTAGACTGCTGCTTAGGGAAACACAAGACTAATTTCGGTTTCACAAGTTCCGCTATGAAGTAATGAACTTGAATCATGTAAGTGGAAGAATGTTATGATTTCTATTGGCGTCGGTAGACTTCAAAACGCTCCGATTGGTCGTTTTCCCATATAATATGTAAAAAAGTACTGATATCAAAAAGTCATGAATTATTTTTAATTTGAATTATTGTGTTCAACATTGGTGTGGTAAAAAAGAAATTTATAAATTCAACATATTTATTTTTTGTTTGTAGGAAACGCTTTTGGGAGTTCGTGAAAGTAAAGCTTCGCGAATCATCACAGTACACCGAAAACTTTGTCCACTCGACATAATGTTAATAATCACCAACAGAGATGTTGGCAACACAGAGATGATACAATCTGCTGAATAAATTCATATCTCCAGACTGATCAATCAACACACCTCAGCTACAAGACTAATCAAGCCGAAATTTGGTTTAAAGGCAGATTTTATATGAGCCGCTAAGAAATGATTTATGAAAATTTCATCCTTGAAAATGGTATTTTTACATATTAACCGCACAAGGCATACTAGGTATATTACGGATTTAGGGAGACGTCACCTTTCACCGGCCACTAAGCAGAAATCAAAATTCAATATGGAACCTATTTGTTAACCAAGAAAACACGTCAAGGCAACATTACTGATTCGAAAGTGCTTTGTAAATTTTTTATTCTGCATGAAAATGTTTGGCCTATGTTTTCAAATTAAAATTAAGCAATTTGAATAATGCCGGGTGAAAATGCGAATTTCTAAATCGCATGTTTGTCTTTGCAAGGTTTTCATCTTGTTATGTAAATATTTAGACTTCTTAAATCTTCTTCTTCGTCCTAGCCTTATCCCTTCTCTATATCTGATGATATCGAAGTTGGCTTGTGGCTGTTATCTAGGGGATTTGAAGGGTGCCAGTGTTTGTGCTTTTTACTCTTATTGTGTGTTTTTTTCAAATCAAAGTCATTTGTTTTTAGTCTCGCTGGGGAATTCGTTTAGGTTCCAGGTCGGGAAGAAACTGGCGATACGTGACACTTGGGAGTTGATACGCGACTTCCCCTACACACATAAAACCGGCGAAACTGTGGGCCCATCTCGGAAGGAAATTCAATTCAAAGTACCGACAACAAATCCAATTTATGACAGAATAACGTCTGCCGCGACAGCTATGTAAAAAAATATTTTCTGCAGGTAGATAGGGATTTACTTTGGTTTTTTTTCACACCTTTATTGCATCATCGACGTTTTCAGAATCATCTATAAAGCTTTAGAAAATACCAAATAGCCTTTGTCATCGCAGATAATTCAAATGATAAAACAATTTTTCAAAATACTTAACTGTCCAGTAGTTTTGGAGTATCTTCAATTGTTTGCAACAAACATAGAAATAAACAAACAAACAAACAATCAAAACATTCTCTCATATTAATTGTATTCCTATGATGAAAAAAATGAGGTAAAAATATTTGTAACAGAAAATTATATTAAGTTTCCAGTGACATTTCGATAACGTTAAAAATACCGTGCGAAAAAAAGTGATCAGTTCATGATTGGGGTCAAATGTAGGTTAAATCATAATTGGGCATGCCAAGCAGACCGAGTCAACAAATTTAAAACGACGTGCGTCGGTCCCACGACGCTGGCGCGTGCTGTGAAGGCGGTTCGCAAACTAGCATAAATTATTCTCTAGATTATTTATATCTTTAGAAGAAAGAAGAGAGTAGGGGCATCCGAGTGACAATCCACTTGGATGTCCTCTTCCCTACCAACTTACCAAAAACGGTAGAGGCTCTGTTTAGTCTCTTTTGGCATCCCTTTTAGACAGTGCGCAATCAATCTAGTAAAATAATCCCACGTGTAAAATAAAATCTAGATGTGAGTATAGTTTTTATTTTATTGCGGTTGCTTGTCACGTTTCCTTTCTAGATAACTAGCAGCCCCTCGTGATCGTACTTATCAAATGACTGCACCCGTAAACCTACCTGTTAAGCTTCACGTTTGCCGGTGGTACAGTTTCCGAGATCTCGTAATTAATCAGTGAGTGATATTTCACTTTTATGTATAAAGTTTAAATTAACTTATATAGTGATAGTTCTCTCTGCGTCAATTTACATAATTTTGTCTTTCATGATGATGAAATAAGGAGGGTAAGAGGAAAGTAGACAAAAAATGGCAATCTGTGACACCCCCAACTCCAAAGAACGCAGGTACGAAAATAACATGGACTAAAATAATATACTATACTAGTGATCCCCGCCCCGACATCGCCCGTTAATAAATTATACACTTAAATCTTTCTCGGGTATCGATCTTTCCCTTGGCGAAAACCACCTGAAAATCCGTTTTCTAGATTTTGAGAAAATCGACCACATACAATTAGACAGTTTTTGGGGACTTTGTTTCATAATCATTACTATAGAACACATATTGTTCACCAAATAATTATGCTACTGTAATCCTCCCCAATGTGGTTCAAGCCTTGTCAAGGGATTAAAGAGCAGGAGAAGGAGGCGCTCTATGCACCCCTTCTATAAGATGACAGACTACATAGCAGGAGGAATGAGGTAGTTTTGCGCACGAGGCAAGGGGCGAGGATGGGATCCGCACCAATTAGTGAGGTTGTCCCGTGGTGCGAGGCAACCCTCCTGTGTAGAAGGGGTCGGTCTCATAGGGACTGACTCGCCGTCGAGGTGTTTTTGTGATTTGTAGTTGCACATTTCACCAAAGGCGGCACTGGTGGCACTCGCGGTAGCTTTTGTCGGTATTCGGTATTATATTATTTTTTGTTTCGGAAGGACTGGTTGGCGGCGCTGCACCCGCCACTACAGTCGATCGGACTAGCGAAGATTTTTATGTCTTCTGGTTTGGGGATACTGCAATGTACCGCGAGCCCCACACACGATCCCACCCAGCGACGGCAAAAAAAGGCCCACTGTGATCCTAATACGATGCAGCCTTCATGAAATTTCCACTGCCTTTACAATAAATGCAGTGTTCTTTGACGTCAATTGATAATTTTATTGCCTGCCGTTAACTGGATACGCAGCTTATTTCACTAATAACAATATTTTCCTCCTTTATATGTCCCATAAGAGGGCAACGAGCAGCTGCATACCTTTGATGACCACGGGAGCCCATAGTTAGTATATAGACGTGTCGCCCTGCTTCCCTCCGCCTTCAATGGGACACTCACAAACCGCACGCACACTGTTACTTTGCGGTAGCGACATATAAAGGCAAAAAAAATGCGGCTTTTTAGAGCGGCTTATGAAAATCGAAAAGATAATATAACCAATATTTTAAGTTAGACAAAATTACACATTTATGCCAAATTTTTCGTCGCTTTGGTCCATGGCGAACAAACACCGTGATTTGAATTTTTTATATATAAATGATTTAGAATTTACATCGACAACCTCATCCGTTTCAATGCAGAATATAGTATGCATTTTTCTGTAAATTGTAATGAATCCGGCATCTGTCCTGCCGGCCTGGGCACACAGAAGACATAAGGATACAATGTACGTTAAATACTTTCATATTGGACCAATAGAAACAAAACTAATACTTTTATGTTCGTATGTCAGATAAAACCCTACAATACAGGCTCAGATAAAACCCTACATCTGTCTGTCGTTGTATAAAAAACATGAAATAACTTTGTGTTAGGGAGTCTGGTAGAAAGAGGGGACATAAAAAAATATGCTTTTTTTTTTCATCAACATTACTCGGGATATAAAGTAATGTAATGTTATTCCAGTTCATATTATCTACATATAGGTAGATGTTGCAATGCTCAACCAACTCTGTTCTACAGAACGGAGTCGGTTTAAGTATGAAATCTTCTTCGTCAAAATCGAATCAATTGTACACATTTATTATAAGAGTGGAATCAAACGCTCCAATAAGCCCTATCAGCTGCAATTAAAAGCAATTCCGAAATATTTGATATATTCTGAGACTACTATTAATTCAATGTCGTTAATTATTGTATCTAAGCATTGGTCCTTTAACATTTTAGGTATAGTGGCAGGCAAAATGTAGGATATTATTAAAAGCTGAGTTTGGGTGCCGCGGCAGAGCGTACGCAGCCAATTGTGATTTGACTAAAAAATTACTTTTGAAATAAAACAATTTTATCCTTTATTCAAGTATTGTTATAAAGTGTATTTCCACGTCTGTGGGCCTGATGTGGAGGTGCACGGCGAGTGCGCGTGCGTGCCGACTCGCGTAACAAGACTCAATCACTGCAGCCCATGTACCAGTTCGTTTACACGACCAGTTTATTTATAAACATTACATGTAACAATAAATGGGTTATAAAACAATCGAGATGTCACGAAATGGTTAATTACAGGTTCACGGAGATAAAATTTGTCACTTTCGCATTTATAATATTAGTAGAGAATGAAGACGGACATTAGTTAAGTGTTGAGCTAGGGCAGTGGTAGTAGGACTTTCAATATATGATTCCATAGGTTCCTTATTTTAATAAAAAAAAATCATTCCAATTCATCGCTCTATAAATCTGATCGCCCGGTGTGTGTACCAATACTAAAGCGTGATCTCAATATCCTGACTATCGCATGTTATAATATTCAATAAGCCAATTTAAGGAGTTCTGAAGCTCAGTGTTATCTACATATTTATTATACTTAATAAGGACACACAAAATAATTATTTGTTAACAGTTTCACGCATTTAAAATTGACTAAGTAATCAATTGTCCACTAAAATAAACTACAAAAGTAATTTATCCTTTTAGATGTGGGTGGTGTAGGAATCGAAATTGTCATCAACAAAAATTTAAAAAAAACGGTCGAACGTTTCTACTTAATTATTTTGTTTAAACACATCTGAAAGAAAAAATAATTATTTAATTTACTGTTCCTTGACTTACTCTCCCATCTCTACAGACACAATAATCGTCCCTTTAAATATATGTTTATATAAACGTTAGTCCATCCTTAAACAATATTTTAATATAATACGATGAAGGGGCCTATAATTCGGAACCTTCTAGTGTATTCTAATAGCAGTTCAACAGACAGACAACAAATATATTTGGGATTCAATCCAATGACGTATACAAATATAATGATAATAAGGGATGAACGAACCGACTGACAATTGTACGGGGGTCATCGTCATCATCTTTAAACATGAAACGCGTACCACATATATTATGTCGGTTAAACAGAGACGTGGATGCGTAAGGAACATTTACTGTTCCATTGGATATCACATCTCAAAACATTAACGACTTTTCTGCAGTTATAGCAACAAACTAATTTAAAAGGCGTTCAATGCCAGTTATGTGTAGGATAAACAGTAGTTATGAGAAACTAACAAATCTACAAGTATCTAAGTATTTCATAATTAGGCATATTATAATCTTATTATTGAACGTTATGCAACAAGAGGAAAATGCGATCAATAACCTAAAGATTAAGATAATTCAACTATTCAAGATTCAGTATTTTTGCGATCAGTTTTCCTCGAACGCATACTGAAAGTGCAACACAAGGGCCGGCAATTATTCAGTTCCACTGCGGTTAACGTTGTTGCCACGTCCTGGTGAATATGTATGTATAGTTCTGTATGCCCCGGAGTCCGGCTACCCCCACGTCTGCATATGCAACTCGATCGGTAACACGGGAACAATGCCCTTTGCCCTACACTAGCGATGCCAGAACAATGCAACTCGGTGATAAAATGCACATCGTTTAGCATAACAAGCAGCGGCCAAGCGTGTGTCGGGCCACAAGTCTCACAGGACTTAAAGGTTCTTTTTTACGCTGCCAATGCGACTTTATGAGTTTTTCATGTGGAAACATATTGATTATTACTGTCGCTAACGAAACACATTTTTATATTATGCTGCCTTACTAGATTTTGGGGGGAAATTTCTACTCACTATAGGTGATTTAGGACTTAAAAGTAATAATAATTTTGGAATATTATTAAATGTAAATTGTCAACTCAAGAATAACAATGAAACGCATCTTATTTGTAATAAGTAAAATTACACCAGGTAAGTTCCATGCACGACTTTCCAATGAATACGTACGATCCCCAAAAATGACCAGACAAATGGAGAGACAGACAGGCTTATTATGCTTCTAGAATAGTTTGTCCAAAACGTCACCCGTAGTTTATACTATATAACACGTGTTTAAATAAAAGCACATCTATAAAATGTGTAGACTGCATGTTTATGTAACATTCATTGAGTTCATTTCACTATAGATATTATTGTAATAGAAAAGACTAAAAAGCGAGAATAGAAAATACCTACTTATATAAAATAAATTGCCATTAATTTGACTCGTATGTCCGTAACTTTGAAATGAATTATAGATATAAGTCATATTTTGTATAATTAAGCCTTACATCTATAGATTTTACTGCCATAATATGAAAATTTGCGTCTTATATCTAATCTAAGAATCATCGTAGTGCTATCCAAATATACAAAGAAGTCAATAATCATATGATAGGAAACAATATGCTTATAGCTTTGTTGTGACCGAGATAGATACAAGAAACTGACGAATGAAAAAACAAGTAATGGTATCGCAAAAAAAATTAAAAGTTGAAGTTATAATTAGATCACAGAATATACTGAGTATGTATCATATTTCAGTGCCGCGTTTCGTGCAGTTTGTGAGTAGACGGTGGCTCTGAGGGTAAAGAGGAGGGTAACGCATTGGCATAATAATTATGTGGATGTTCATGGGCGTCGGTAGTGGTAGAAAGGCACAAATTGCTCGCAAATTGTATAAAAAACATGATCGTATGAGTAATCGATTATTCGCTCAGAGAGGCACAAAAATTATACGCATTTGACATTTGACGTATTTTTGGAAGTGATAGTTATTTTGGCGCGTTAAGGAAAAATGTAATAGTAAAAACACTGTGACAAAAAAAAACCGACACCGTAAAGTTGGCCATTAACAGCATTTTAGTTTTTCTAAAAATGTTTCCATGATGCGCTGTAACAAAACTTTTAATATGTTAAACATCTGTTTTCTATAGTTAGTGTCGTTCTTTCTACAAACGTGTAACGATAACACGAAAGATATATATATTTTTTTATTTATCGCGTGTTCATAAGTACAAACACATTTATTTTGTATGAGCCAAAGCTTAATCAAGCTTACCTCGGTAGCACCTAAATGATACCCAAACAGCCATACAACAACACCTATATAAGAGATATGTATAATAACATTAAGTACATAATTAATAATATTTTAAGTTGTATTTCCAATCAGGTCTGCAGCATGGACCACGTGTTCAAACGTCTCTGGAACACAAGTCTCTATTATAAGAAAATTGTGTCCGAAATTCCGCAATGAACATTTAAAATCAATTAAATACCTCCCCCTCCCCTCTTGCATAATGGCTGACACACTTGGATTTTGTCACGTACGCTTCCATACAACTATCCTATATAATGATAACGGTGATTATAAAAATCACTTTGGCCCTAATGGTCTGCAATCACTAAAACCCAATAAGAACAAAAAGTGATGTCATAATTAAATTAACGTGCTGTGAATGGCATTATGCGAGATGAACAATTAAACTTTAATCAATGGCGGTTTTCAGTCAATGCTTCACTAGCCAAAATTTTTCACCACCACAAAACATTTTTCTTTAATATATATACCCAAAGAAGAAAGCGCAGTAGCTGACGCAGAGTAAGCGTCACGACTCATGAGGATTCTTCTAGAATTTCGTAGCAAATAATAGTTGGAAACATATGTGAACGATACTCAAGCTTTACACATTGTTTTTTTATATTATATGGTAACAGATTAGCAGTAAGAGATCCGCATAATTCTTTTGCTGACATTGCCATCCTTTCGTCCGCTCCAATGGAACATAGATTGTCCGCACGAAACACTGCAGTCACTTTACAGCGGTATCGACATATGAGCGACGGGATACATCCCTAATAGTGCCGGTCCGATTCGGCTGCATTATGCCATGCGTTACTACATCAACTACCTTAAACATTTTGCCCTTTCATTAACAAAACTCAGCTAAGTTCCTTGAACATTGCTACGTATTTGTGTAAAATAAAAAAAAACCCCAAATGTTTGGTATATTTAGTATTTTATATTCAGTGAGTAGATGTTGTTGTACACCTGCGTCGCAAACTAAAGAAGTTTGGTGATCCCTGTTTTATATTATTTCTTTATTGAAAGTCGTCTTTATAATTTACTATATATACTATATATATAGTCTTTATAAATTGTTACATGTGATCGATTGTGTCGAACGAACGGAACGGATTTTCACTCGGTTTTCACCCATGGGTAGGGCAATTCTCGAGGAAGGTTTTAGTGTATAATATATTCACTGGCGAAGCCGCATCAGATCACTAGTAAATAGATAAAATAGTTGGAAGGCGTTCTCATTTACGACTAAACTACCCTCTATGATATAATCGTTCACAGGAAAAATGAGGTTTCGCTTTACGTGGTTATCCTAGTCTCTTCAAATTGTCTTGGTTTTCGTAGAAGTACCTTAACTCCTGCCATGTAGTGACTCCTGGCACTGCACAGCTCAATTAAATGAATTCAATAAAGCCACAAGAACAAGTCTTTTGAAACTACAACACATATACATGCCAGGGCCCTGAGGTGTAGGCAGGGAGAACTGTGTGCCGTAATCACCATGCATACATATACTTCCTCCACGTGCATTATTCTCTTCACACAAACACTTCGATTGCGAAGAGTCTAGAGTCTTTTTAAAGGTTTTAAAATATAATGGAGAGTCATCCTACAGTCGACAGACAAAAATATCGTAAATACTCATTTTCAACTTTTTCCAATACTGGGTAAAAAAGCGCTTTAACATAAATAATGTATCAAACACAAAGTACATTTTACGAGGGTGGCACGTTCTTTATGATTGTCGTTGCATAAACCTAAAGCAATTATATGGAAACACGTGCCACGGTTAGGCCGAGAAGCCTACGTGACTGCGAGCAGGGAGGGTCCGTAGGTGTCGTCTAATCGATGCATTTAATTAACAATTTGCCGACCGGCTCCGTAATGACGATACATCATTAGAGTTATATACGAGTTATTCTAAAAATACGCGTATTTATACAATTCATTCTATACTTAACAATTATATTATTATGTGATTCGTGACTGACAAGGGGATTCCTAGGACCAAAAATCAAATAATTAGGCTTGTAAAGTTCTTAAGGACTACATAGTCACGAAAATATAAAAAAATCCAGATTGCAACATGTATATACGGTCTTACTATCGATGTATAGGTATATAGCCATAGTTTATATCCCAATGTGTGCTGATGCATACTTTCACGCGTAGATGACAAATTTCTATACATGTGTTAGAAAAACATGGGAAGCGTAGGCCTACCAGTATCTGCGTTATAACGACGTGCTTCCCTCATAAAGCATTCAAAATACCCTCCGTACGCTGAAAATAACTATCACAAAATAGTGCAGTACTTTAAGTCTGAATGGCGTAAAATACTATGAATAAAATCGTTCTTGTCTGGAGATATTACTGAGATAGAACTGTTGCCCTAGAAATTGTGTGGCATGGTCCAGACCATGCAACACAATTTTCATGGCCAAGTTCGGTTTTGCCAGCGACATGCGCGTCATAGCCCACTAGGTGCTTTAATGATTTTAAGACTAAAACTATTTTTAGGCGTTTCGTAGGCGACGACGGTGGCCGCGGCGGTGAAACAAGTACTCATTATGGCCCAAACACAATTGAACTCTTTGTTAGTTGGTTTCCCTGTTTATACTCGTACAGGACGAGCACTCGGACAGGCGCTGGATCAGTCCAATGTCTGTCCGGTTCACCATCATCCAGACATCCTATGTCTTTACGTCCCATACAAATGACATTGCATTTTTGAGTTCTTTCATTTTCTGTTCAAAGTTTGTTTGTTTGCAATGATGCAGTATTTTTATAGTATATGGCGGCAAACGAGCAGTCTACCAGAAACTCATAAACTGCATGAAGCCCGACGGCATAGCTGTCACTTTACGACGGTATCATGAGGTGTGAGAGTGAATGAGAAGCAGCTCTTCCGGCTGCAATACAGCATGGCACTACCTCTTACCAAAATATATGGATTTATCATATTTTATATCAATCTACTATTCAACTTAAATCGTATTTTTGTTATTCGCTAGTACAAGATCGTAAAATATAGGTGTTTTTATACCTTCTTATCTAACTTTACTTATTTATCTTACTTATCTTTAGCATAGCAGTACAAACGAACAGTCGCAGTCATTTGGTGATTACTGGCACAATGTAACACTCACATGCGCTATCCTTCTTGACCCCATCCTTCCAAAGGCTACCCAAAGCCTGCACGAAACGAACTTGAGCGAGAGGTAACTCCGTGCTCCGATTCCGGGCCAGGCTCAGCAGGGCAACCACTTAACTAAATATTCTACTTAAAATTAGTTAGCTGCGAATAATAAGTTAACTTGAGTTTCAATTTAATCAAGGTCGGTAACTTAGAGTAAAATATAAATGGACTGGTCAAATTTAAGAACTTGTACTTTTAAACAGTAAATTGTTTTCTGAAAACTTTAGTATTTACATACCTAATTTTGTTTCAATTTTTTTACCAACTTAAGAAACCGACCCAAACTGAGTCGAATTCGTTCATGAAGGATTGATTGCTCTTTTATTCAAGTCGCAAGACACTCGTGAGCCACGCTTAGCCCACACATCCCACTCATTGCTCTTTCATTCAAAGCGCAAGCCCCTCGTGAGACACGCTCAGCCCACGCATCCCACTCATTGCAACTTTATTCAAGGCGCAAGCCCCTCATGAGACACGCTAAGCCCACGCACCCCACACATTACACTTTTATTCAAGGCGCAATCCCCTCGTGAGCCAAGCTCGGCTCACGCATTCCACTCATTGCTCTTTCATTCAACGCGCAAGACACTCGTGAGCCACGCTTAGCCCACGCATCGCACTCATTGCTCTTTCATTCGAAGCCCAAGACACTCGTGAGCCACGCTTAGCCCACGCATCGCACTCATTGCTCTTTCATTCGAAGCGCCACGCTTAGCCTACGCATCCCACTCATTGCACTTTCATTCAAAGCGCAAGACACTCGTGAGCCATGCTTAGCCCACGCATCCCACTCATTGCTCTTTCATTCAAAGCGCAAGACACTCGTGAGCCACGCTTAGCCCACGCATCCCACTCATTGCAACTTTATTCAAGGCGCAAGCCCCTCGTGAGACACGCTCAGCCCACGCATCCCACTCATTGCAACTTTATTCAAGGCGCAAGCCCCTCATGAGACACGCTCAGCCCTCGCATCCCACACATTGCAATTGTAGTCAAGGTGCAAGCCCCTCGTGAGACACGCTAAGCCCACGAACCCCACACATTGCACTTTTATTGAAGGAGCAAATCCCTCGTGAGCCACGCTCAGCGCACGCACCCCACACATTGCGATTCGCAGATACTTATCGAGACGCAAAGTGAAAGTGAATCTGCTTTTTGACCTGGATATATTTATACTAGACAGCCTCGTAACGATAGACATCGTTACCTGTCGATTACGAGATAGTCTACTATAAATATAGAACAAAAAATCTTGGATTTATTCAATTTCCTCCTCCGTGCTCTCGTCCTGTCATGGATATAACAATATTTGCCTTCAACTTGGCTCTCGCTCTACTGCGTGTCTAGATTTTATTGTTTTCGTTATATACTAGTGTAAATCGTAAAAGCCTGCTTTCCATAATATTTTTATACTTCGCGCGCAACAACCACGTTCTATTGACGTCAATGCCATAATTTTTGGATTTAATTAATTTTATGTGTAATTTATGACAGCTAGCATTTTATTTTTAAATACCTCGATCACTTGTTTTTATACATACGACAATGAAGCAGTTTTATATTGATATAAATACATGTATCTCAATAGAATGTGAATGTTATCAGTGTCTGAAAATGAAACTGTTTTTATTCAAAACATAATTATAAAAAATGCTTTTATTTGTAGCATAGGGGAAAAACTACATCGGTAGTCTCTCATAAACATCCACATAATTAACATACCGATGCGTTGCCCTCTTCTCCGCCTCCCCCCATGGGCCTCCGGGTACTCACAAACCGCACAAAACGCGACACCGAAGGTGACAACCCCGGTCGTGCCGGCCCAATTCCGCCGCAATGCAGCATGGCACTTTCCTTACTTAGTTACATAATAAACATACAATTACATTTTATATATAAAACAAAAAATCGAATTACATTAAAAAATCACCGAAACAGCCTGATAAAAGCGTGTGGTCTCCGTCATAATTCCTATTACCTATCTCTTTTCTTGGTCTGTTCACTAGCACTTTTACGTTTATGTCATAATCTTAAATGTATTGCGAATAAACAATCAGTTTTACGATAAATTATTTCTTAAGTGATGTGGCTTCTAAATGGCACGAATAGCCCGCTTCTCCACCACAAACATATTGTTTATATCAGCAGCGTCTCCCCACAACTTTTTGACATAGGACATAATGCTGTGGAAGTAAATAAAATAAACCAATTTTGCTTTATGTTCATCTGATGTTTGTCTAATCTTTCTAACTGCGAAGGCTGTCGAACTAGGTCGCTAGTTTTGTGACATGCGTTTGCACTGCAATACATGTTTCACCCTTTAAACTATGAAAAAAAAACATCGATACATTGATGATAAAAGTATAAACCAAAGCGCCTTAAAAGCATACATGCAAATTCGTTCTGTTGTGAAATGAGTGTTGCTCAACGCTGTGTGTCAGGCGCTTTAATAATGATATGTTAAGCGCCTGACACATGTATATATACGACGGATAAATATTATAACTTTAAGCGGAAATATTCTATCAATTAAAGTGAACACACGGGATATTAAACGGTAGTTATTGCTGCATAGTAAGCCAGTTGAGCCAGAGATGTTCGATCTTGTAGAAATTGAAATTATAGCTATTGTAGACCTGTTATAACGCTGGCTGCAGTAGCTATAATTTCACGACGGTATAACTGCTACAGCCACCTTTGAAACGCTTTGTACTCGTCTCGAGCCACATTTCCGCACTCGGAAACGCCTGCTGTCCCTCTCTTGCTGGAAGGTGAGGGAGAGATAGTGTCGTCCCGCTTGCGCCCCAGCCCTCTCGTCCTTGTTCGGAACGCGGTCCGGAATAATTGTTATTCCGTGCCGTGTTTAGAACTCGTACTAAGCCAACGAGCTTTTTGTATACATAAAGTCTGGTATATAAGAGGAGACCTAGGCAAAACAGGTGCGAAGCCGCACCGCGCGACATACTCTCCGACCTTTTTCCTCCGAAAGGTCGGGGCAGTGAACAGCGAGTCCGACGGAGGACCTACCACCAACGAGAAGATGCCACGGAAGAAGGCTGAACGGGTGATCGTGAGGAGGCCCCTGTGCCCTTCTGAAGAGGAGAAGAAGGAGTTCCTAGCGGAGCTGGAGGAGCTACGCCCGCAGAAGCGCGCGGCATCCTCGCCCGCCGAAGGACCCTCCAAGCTGGTCGCAGTGGAGGATTCACACTCGACCACCGCCTCTACGTCATCGCAATCCCTGTCTGCACACGACCCGCCCGAATCACTG
>JAFELO010000391.1:321302-356208 GCA_017140195.1 Eumaeus atala | reverse complement strand
ACGGGCTATCTGTGCACCAGAGGTTCGAATTCAAACTGATATTACTCTTGGTTAAAGCTGTATGCGTTTAGACTTCTATGAAAAACAAATCAATGAGCAGATGGGCTAGATTCATCAGGTGGGATGACAATCTCCGTGTAGCCAGCCCACAATGGATGCCAGTGATAGGATATTGGTCGTCGTAGTGTTAAAAGAATGAGTAAATATCTCATTCATCCAGCTGTGGACTGATAGAAGCTGACGCTGATAATGATGAAATCACTGAGCTGTGACGGTCCTGTGAACGTTTCTGACTCAGCCGTGAAGGGAAATGTCTTTGGAAATCTGTGTGAAGAGTGATCTGTTACCGAATACCCTAATCTGAGGAATTGTCAGCAACTGAATGCCTAATCTGAGGAATTGTCAGCAACTGGCCTTACTTGCTGACAATTCCTCAGATTAGGCAGCCGGTGGCACCCGCGAGGTTTTAGCGGGTATTCGGTTCATATCAATCGGTAAGACCGGTGGCAGTGCGTAAATGAACTTCTCGGGAAACCAAAAGAAAACTGTTCAAGTATATGCGCAGGTTTGAATCTCAACGAAGGCAAAACATTTATATATATTTCAGGGGTTGCGCGCGTTCGTTGAGAGATTTTTTTAAATCATTGATAATTATCTGTTGACCACGTTATCCAACTCCAAGAAATATGAAATATTATATGAAAAGAAATATAATATCATATATTAGAAGATAATGTATTTACCGAATTTTATATGGGTATTTCACATACTTATCATAGAAATGCATAAATAAAACACTCCGATAAACATTCATTACCTGGGCGGGTTCGAACCCGGCCTTAAGTGTGTATGTGTGTGTGCTCGCTACAATACCACTGCATCAATCGATCGTCCTTGATGCCATTTAGATAAAATATAAGTATGATTATTGTAATAATAAATAGTATTTATGTAAATGTTGAATAATCAAACAAATTTCATACGCCACATAAAAATATAAATGACAAAGCAATTTAATCAACAAATTATTGTACAGTTAAGATTTTAACCGAAGATTATACGGCAATGTCGTTACATTTGATTTAGCCTTTCACATAGATACAATAATCCGATTCGAGCCTCGATATTCGGCAGCACGTGGCCCGAATACTAATCGCCTATAAATGTGTGCCGTATGAGACAAATAATAACTTTACAAGGAATTTGGGAAATTTTAAAACATTAAAGCGTTTCACTTTTACGAAATTTATTTTATACTAGAATAGAAGTTGGCTTACCAAGACATCCGTATCATTGACCATTCGAGGTTCTTTCTTACAGATTGCAAGAAGTGCGATAGCACAGTCATCAGTACACCTTCATATTTCGTATCATTGGAAACTGCAAAGTGGTAAGTAAGCCTGTTCAACCACAGTCGTGAGGTCCTGGATCCCGGGTCGGACTAAGTAAAAGTCCAAAGTGGGGAAGTAGGCAGTGTCACACTCCAGTGTCTCGGAAAACATGTTGAAACGGTTACATACAACACTTACAAGTAAGTCCAGAGAATTGTTAACGTGAAATGAATAATGATCCAAAACGTCGGTTCTGCGCCTGATTTCTCCCCGGTCATGTCGGATTGCCGACCCATCGCAGTAGGAGAATGAGCGAACAGGGAACACTTGAAATATAGAACTTGAACACTTTGGTACCTGTGCACATACTTCTGCACTGTAGAATTTACTGCACAATTGTTTTGTATTTATAGATACGGCATCCGTGGTCGAAATTCGCCAAGAAACATTAAAAAATATTCATATATTAGTGATGCACATAAGAACTGTTTACTAAACTTAATTCAATGGTGTTTTTTTTTCTTTAAATAATGAGTTTAATATTATCATTCTGTATAATAGTAGGTTCATATTAAACATAGAATAATGGCATTATTTTATGTTCATTCGTTTTAAAAAGTGTGTGTGGAGTTCATAGAACCTTTGTGATGAGTCAGATATTTACAGATGACTATAATAACAAGTCGCTCTCAGCCAAGCTTAAAATCTATCTATTTCCAGACAACCAGTACAACAGTGTTTCAGTAACTTATGAAGCGCTGCCGTACACTTCTTAATTTTTTTTCTCTACTATGCTTTCACAGAATCAGCCCCTAACGACGCCTTTAATCCATCCATTTCACACTACTAGTGGTTCATTAAAATAGTGAGAGGCTATTTTCAAACAATTGTCGCTAACAAGCTGATGATAATAAAAGACATTCGCAAGATTTCAACATCTTATTCTCTCCTTCGCGATGAAATGAAATATTCTAATTACGTGCCTTACTGAAATGGATTTGTGGATTTAAAATAAAACTTTCATGCCGTCACTTTATTCGTAATCTGTTGGCAGATGATAGAGTCGAATATCGCGTGAGTTTTTAATACTTTACGAATGAAAGGATGTCGTTTGGTTTGTGGGTAAGTCAGTGGCTTTAAAACTCAATTTATTTATTTTGAGTTAATTACTACACGACGTGACAGGTGACTATATATTTTCTGTATCGGCTTCGTGCTTCTCATGCAGTTTATTTTACCTTACAGATAAATATATTTTACTTCAGAACATAAATGTAATTTAATAAAAAATATAAGTCCACTTTTTCGTCCAGGTACGGCGTACAAATGATTTCACTAACAATATAATATAAGTATAATGCGACTAAATTGTCTGTAGCTATCTTAATTAAATTTAATTTTATTTATTAGTTATACTATTAGTGTAAATGCATGTAAAACATAAATATGAATTACAATTGAACTTAAAATAATGTATGTCAAAGTTTAAGATAGTAATTTATCTATAAGGAAAACTAAAAGGTTTTGCCATATAAATATATCATTTACGTTTTTTCTAATGGTTTATAATCCAACTAAATATGAGTAGCCTATGCATTGGCCTTCTTTTGATAAGCGAAAATATTTACCCACAATGCACTGTTTCCAAGATCCGAAACTCGAAAAATAATAATACCCTATTTGGACCCCTTTGATCCTCGCACATCTCTAAGAGATTTCAGGACTTTTAGTATGCTCTCTAACTAAGCACCTCTCAACATCAACCCTAACAACCTAACAAACAACCCTCAACACCTCATCAATTCACAGTACTATTATGTTTAATGTTAGTTGTTGTAGTGTATCAATTTAGTGAAGTATTTATTTCTAGTAAGATAATTATTAATGATATCAAACAACGTCACGTTGCAAAACGGCCGTCTGCGAATATAGTGAAGTCGGCCCCCGCCACTAGGTATATTAGATTTGAAACAACGTAAATCCTCACCAAAGAATAATTTTTCTTCCTGAGGTTGATACAGGGGGCCATTCAAAATAAAAATCATCCAAATTTCAATATTGATGATGGCTGGCTGCTGCCTCTACTAAGGAGCCAGTTAGAACATTATCAAATCAAAAACCAAACGTAACACCTTAAGACGACAAGATACAATAATTAACTTTTGTGTTAACCGGAATAATTAAATAATAAGTACAGATAATCTGCGGGTACAGTAAATAGCTTATGACATCAGTACTCTCTCAGCCCACCCGTGACCATGGTTGCTGTAAAGCTCCTAAAATGACTGGCTTGTTAATAACTAAATAGACCACAATAAAATCAGGTAAAGTAATGTTATTGTAATGAACAAGATTTTTTTTATATCATAAGGGGGCAAACGAGAAACGAAACCTTCTGATGACTAAGGACACCCATTGAAATTCGCATGATTGTTACGCAGATGCGGTGCCCTCCAATTATCCCCCTCACCCAATGGGCCACCAGCTACCCACAAACTGCACGAAACGCGATAGCGACGCCGTCACTTTACGTCGGTATCAAGTGAGCGATAAGTACATCCCCGGTCGTACCGATCCAATTCCGTCACATAGGAGGATGTAGTGCACCATGCATGACACTACCACTTCCGAAAATAGATAAAGCTAAGATAAGATAGTACTAAGTATTAACATTGAATATGATAACACTACGATTCAAGAAGTAGAAAATACTGTTTTCTTAGGAATACCATTGGACAAATACTGTAATTGGAAGGAACGCATAAATCGATTATGCTTAAAATTAGACAGGTATGTGTACGCGTTACGACGTATCCGACAAGTAGTTTCAATTGAAGCATCACTTGTAGCTTACAACGGATATGCCGCGTCTCTATTAGGATATGGATTGATACTATGGGGAAATTCGTCTGAGGTAAATATATAAGGACATTATAAATTGATTAATTTAAAATATTGTGCTCATAATAAAGATGTGCTCTGTGACACGTGTTGTTACAGTGTGAATATATTTCAGTGGAGTGGAAATAAATGGATTACCTATATTTTATTTTTTATTTAGAATAGTATGAATAGAATTCAAATTGTAAAATGATTCAATATTTGCATGCTAGAAAGGCAGAATGTAGTGGAACAACTATTTATCAACGTCTATGTATGTCTGTACCTATATTCAAACAAATAAATTATCTTTATCTTTAGTTTGCAGTCCGATCAGATTTGATGTGAATGTCTCGAGTAGGTACTGATGACAGTCATCGTAAGAAACTTCTAGCAATAGACAGATAAATGTTAATGATGATGGTGTAGATAAAATAAAGTTGATTGATAAAATCCATTTAGTAAATATGCATACAGATGGTGATATATTGTATAAATTGTGTTAATCAATCTACATATAAATTTTGTACCATAAACATAATCAAATAATGCATTTTGCGATAACAGGCAGTATGGACCAAATAATAGACGCAATTTTTCAATACAGCGTGTTTGTAGCCCGGGGCAAGCCATTTTAAGTGCATTCATTTTTCTACTGAAATGTCCTCTTAGCGACACGTGCCGACATGCATAACGGCTTTTATTATTGTATTATTGAAGGCAGCCTTTAGAGGAGTTTTGTGACGGAGCTGCACGGTGACTGGGTAATATTCCTTCCATATAGCGTATTTCTGAGACTTTGTACACTAATCAACTGGAAATGATTTTGAAGATTTTTCCTAGACTTATTGGAATTTGAAGTTTTATGAAGCGAACATCTGTCACTAAACAGAGCCTGACTTGTCTCATTTCTTTAAAAAACGTGTGTCAATTACGCGCACAATTTTTCAAGAATGCTTACATTATTTAGCCGTGAGACAAATTTCCACATTGAGTTGGCAATACATTTTTAGCATAGCGGGACAAATGAGAAAATCGGTATTTTGTGTGTACTGACACCCATAAATACACACATACGTGCTTGACCCCTCAATGGGCCACCAACTCACAAGCCGCACAAAACACGACGGCATAGATATCACTATTTATATGAGCGGGTGGCCATGCCCAATACGACTCCAATGCGGCATCGCTGGTACTACTATCACGTTGACGCGGGGAATCGCATTTACACGCCTTCACTGGTCCAGAGTGGGGTACAATGGTGTGTCGGGCTTGCGGAATATCGCGGCAAATATCACCATTTGTGGATATTCGGCACTATATGTGAAAGGCGGCCTTTGATGAGGTGTCCCGGAACAACAAGTCATCAGGGCACCCCGTCGGCTAGTCAGTCCACGACGCCGCCTCCACAGATGCTTTGCCCCGAACCAGGGTGCAACCCCGAACCTGGGTGCAACCCCGCCTTTGTGACAGTGTAATGTGGTGAGATTCCTGTCCTCGCCCCTTGCTCCGTGTGCAGAAGCACCTCCTTTTGCTCTTTTGTCCTCTCTTCTTATAGGAGGGGAACAAAGAGCGTCACCTGACGCTCTTTAGCCCCCTTCCTATAAGAGGTGTGCAAAGAGCATGCCCCCTCGGTTCTATTGGCTTTGCCTGGGTCCTCCCCAGGCTGCCAGAGCCCCACCGCTTCGACAAAGTCTGACCTGTGTACGAAATATATTTATACTTAGAGGCGCTTGAATACGCATCTATTTACATTAATTCAGTAGCCTAAAATTAAGTTTTATATATATATATATATATCTTGGTGGGTGTCTAGTCAATATGTCTAGTTATAGATCATAAAAGTAAAAACCGTAAAACTAAAAAGTGTATCGCACAGTTAGTATTCATTTCGAATCTAGCACAAACCTATTAAAGCCTACCAATGCACTTCGCCAGCTCACGTTCATTTCGTTTACAAATTACCCAGTGAGGCAACGTCTTTGACAGCATGCTAAGTAAATTACTTGTATGATAAGCCGAGCACCTGTGCTATCAGGCATCCTTTGACCATTGCGATTGCATGTGTGTCGGCGCATTTGTGTCATTAAGTAAAAGCTTTGTCGGTTACGCCTCTTGCGCAATTAGTTTATGTGTCATAACGAGTAAAAAAAATTGTAGCTAGACTTTGTGAATTTATGGACAGTTGTAGAATGTTGCTTTTTATTTTTGTTCTATTCATTATGGTCGCATTTCTGAAGGTAAAATACTGTTAAAAATATGTTTCTTCCAATTCTCTGCGTTGATGATACTCTGGATTGAAATCTGCTTTATAATGTAAAGGCCAAAGAAGAAAACTTAAGAAAAATGTTTTATATATGCTTCTATCGTATGCTTTAGACCAATACTATGATAAAGTCTACGATTGAAGTATTTTATTTAGTTACATGAACTATGAAACATGTCGTGAAAGAAGCTTGACTATTAGAGAAATAAGGGAAGAAAAAGTGTGTGCTTACATCTTTTTCTCTTGGCCCTGCAGTAATATAATAAATCTGTCACTTTCTACTTTCAGTAATTCGTTTCAGCCTCTTGACTTCTCTCTTTTTATCTTCGATAACTTCATTTTAACGCCCTCGTCATGCGTTCACCAGCTTATCTTCCAAGTCAAACATGCACAGAAAAAAAAATATTTCCAAAAGTTCTAAGGATAAAGTGAAGGGAAGTGGCGCACCTTGCGTGACCAGATAGATATTTTTGCTTACATTATTTTTATGCAGGATCCTATACTCCAGAGTCCGCCAGAGTATCGTCATCGTCATCCTTATCAGTCCTTATCGTTTCACTACTGGACACAGGCATCCTTCAATGAACGGCAAGACGGCCGATGTCCTGCTACTCGCATCTATCCCGGACCGGCTACTGGACGGAGATTGTGTTCCCACCTGGTTAACGGTCGACCAACACATCGTTTTCCTGAACACGGCCAGAAAGTAGTATTGCACAAAGCCCCTGTATGGGTACAGTCAAGAAGGGTAATGCAAAAGTGTTTGCCAAAGTATAACCGTTCGCTGTAGGGAGGACGATAAAAGTGACTACCGCAGAGGAGGAGGAGAGGCAGTCGCCATGGTCACTGTTGCTGATTTATACGGTGTACTTAAGTATAGGAGGCATAAGGCCCTAACGGGGTTTTACAGCGTATTGGGCGTCACATATATGAGTACTGCCTTGCATGCACTTTCAGACTTTCTGATTCTGATTTTAGGTGGGGTTAGAACTCATAATAACTATTATGCTGATATTCATGGGCCCCAATAGTAATCCAAAGGACTAGGGCTACACATTTTGACCCATTATACTCTACGAAAATAGCTAATCAATCTATAATATTGGAAATTAAAATGAATTCAATGAATAAATTATTGACATTCTAGCCCTCATAACATAATGTACGTTATTAAATTGTGAAATCTTTTATAATTGACGTCACATAGCCGACAGTTCCGCTAGAAAAATGAATATCCGACAAAGACATGTTCTATCGGATGTCGGTCCTCTTGCAAATATGAATTTATGCCAAATGGAAATTCGAAGCAATTTGTACCTTACAGCTAATGTCATAGAGATGATAACTTCGGATTAATGGCTAAACATCATGAATTTTAAAGCAGTATTCTTCAGTCAGAGTTGTGTTTTGGTGCTTCGCCAGGATGTGTAATAATATTAAGCCAGGCGCTGCTTTATATTCGTTTATTATGATTAAAAATTAAATAGACATTATGTGTTCCGGGCCACCGACCCTCGTTTTTATGGAAATCGTACAATACTTTTATTACCTAATGTATGCTGTACTTAAATATGTATAGCCTATATATTTTGGCGAGTATGTGATTTGAATAAAGGATACGAAATAAGATAAAAATAACTTATAAGGAGATGTGATTTATTCTTGACTTTAAGAAAGATATAAAGCTTTAATATATATATATTAATGCTTATTATCGGCCCACTGCTGGACAAAGGAATCTTTCTATGCACGCCAAGACGACTACTACAGGTTAGATCGAAATTTAAAAACAATAAAGTTGTCAGTAATGTCTAGCGCTCAACAATATATACATTTCAATTATTATTACATTATTATCCCTCAACCTTGGAAAGTTCCGAAAGTTTAAATATCATCAGTCGCTCTTGAGTGAGTGAAACCCTTAAATATATTGAAATAAAATTAGATCGACGGGCAATGGCTTATTACCATAAATAATTACTAATATAAATTTAAACAAAGCGTAGGTTAGTAAAGAAAATTTGAATGTTATTAAAGTCACATAATTGTATTATTATCATCTTTTTCTTTTCAATCTATTCATTTTTCCTTGTTTCATTATAACACGGTTTTGTTGTTTCATTTCATTAAATATGAATATAAAAGGAGAGTGATGTACTGATATTTTTTTGCCGCGCTAGAAATAGCATAGTCGCCTCGCTGTAGAGCGCTATGGGTCACATTCACCAGTATACAGAACAATGTAAAGCGAATCACTTTAATCATTATTCTTGACGTATAATGAAAACGATCGGTAATCAAAGAACATACGTCCTTTACAAACACATGGGGAATGCAGTGTCAAATCTAAAAACAATGCGGAAAACAGTCGAATATTGGGTCGTTTGTCTCCCGGCGCTCTCATGAAATGGCTGTCAGCTAAGCCGGAGTGACCCTGTCAGCTGTCCACCGTCCCCAAATTGTCCCTGTCATTTGCCCCGACAGGTCCCGACAATTAACATCCGACGAATTGATATTCAGCGTACACTGGTTGCTGAAGTGGTTTTCGTTTGCGATCGTTCACTTTTGAACGCTAAACTGTGGTTTCGATGTTTTAATTGACAGTTTGGTTGAAGTCTTTGTTGGGTGTCACAAATTTGGTTTATTTTTATTTGCATTGGAGATATTAGAACTCGTTTTCAATAGACCACCGTATACTTGTTGGTATCTGATTTTTTGAAACAATACAATGGCAATATTTTTTCATAACGTGCGAATATCAGACGATACAAAACAGACCGCATCACATACAAAAATATCATCCGTTTGAGAGTTAAGCCGTGTATTTATTATGCAATATTTATTTAATAACCACTGTTTATCAGAAGTTTCATGATGTTTCATAAATTCTGTCGTCTGTAGTTAATATATAAAACCGGTGGAAAGTTGTTTATGATCCTTATAATATTTGGAGTGGAGAGCTATCTGAAACATTAAATTTGTAACAAATACTACGAATATATAACTGAGCCTATAAACATAAAACAACAGGTGTAGACTTTGAGGAAGAAGTAGTGCAATGCTGCTTAGAAGGAGGTAGTGCAGTGAATAGCGCATAGTGACATCTTCAGTGTCCCGTTTCGTTCGGTTTGTGAGTAGCGGGTGGCGCAATGGGATGGGGGGAAGGAGGACAACGCAAAAAATGTTTTAATGGACAAGTATGGTGAGACGATATTACAACGCATATATGGATTACTGTTGTCGACAATAGACAAATACCAATAGTAATAATTTAACGATTTAACTCGACCCTGGGAATGCAACTGAGGGACAGATGTTTTCAAAAATAGCAAAAGATCTTATGAAAATATAAGCTTCGATTCGAAAATCACCGCGAGTGGAATAATTGATGCCGTTGACAAGATGTCCCGGAACTGTATATCATGGTATCTCGAACCACTAAAGAGACCGATGCCACCTCCGCAGAGGGGTTGAATATCACAGAACAATCCCGCCAATTTCAAACTCGTGCGCGAAAGCGTCTCCTTCACCTCCTCATTGATTATCTATTATTTGCAGGGATCCACCTAATGTCTGAATTCACCTTGGGCTACTGAACACCACCACCACCACGAGTCATGGAGAGGAAAATCTTTAAATACTTCGTAAGTTAGTTTTCAAAATAAACAAATTTGAGATGACATTCTTGTATGGTAAATTTTTTGTTACAAATAAAAAGCAATGTCAATGTTATTTGTAGGCTGGTGTTTTTGAGTACACAAAGTACATAATATAATGACATTACCGTCTAGACGAGGAGTGATATTCCTGAGCGTGAGGAAGAAATCGATCTCCAAAACATAAAGCGAACTATAGACGCTTAGATTAGAAGACACGTTCTGAGAAATTGAACCTCATTGTTCTTTTCAAAATTATGTGTGGTTGTGGTTCATTACTAGGAAGAAGTGCGACACTTAATTGTTTTACTAAATGAAATAAACTTTATTTTACATATAATTTTATATTACTTAACACGTAGGTAAAACTTTTTTATGATGATTATCCTCCACATATCTAAATAATATCAGGTGTTAAATGTTCTAAGTAAATTAAACAATAATAAAAATAACACAATGAGAGTTAGATAGACATACTAAAATAATCCACACAGACTGTAATTTCCGAGCAGTTGCATCCTGTCAAAATCCATGTCCACCAACTAGTGTCCACGCTACATCAATTTGGCAAGCACGATCATAGAAAATCAATAAAACTGTCACGCCAATGACATATCCAGACTACATCAGCATTATCGACGAGACAATCATCAGTCGCGATTAATTCTCTCAACTTGCATGACACGAACACGTCAAGTCGGACACGGCCGGCCTGTGTCAGCGTTGTGTGAAGAGCGCCTTATGAGGGCCCGGGGTTTATGGTTTGAGGATTATTGGAGTCATTTTATAAACGAGCTTGTAAACGTCATATTTTATTGTGTTTTCAAATTGTGTTCGTAAACAAGGAGTTTGGATGATATGTTATAATGTTTTGCATTTTGAATTATTGTAACGTTTTGAGTTGTTTCCTTGTACGCATTGTGTATCTAAAGGTTGTAAAGTTAACAGACAATTACTTTGACGGGGAATAATAACATATCTCAACATGATCATTGTGCCTTTTTTTTCCGGAGGGACCTACTACTGATTGGCGGCACTTGTCCAGCCCTAACAGTTCGACTGATTACGGAAGACTTTTTGTCTTCTGGTTATAGGTAGACGATAGGGGGCTCCTCCTTTCCCGCAGATGGGAAGAAGCAAACCGGAATTTTAGTGGATATTACCCTATCGTGGTTATTTTTGGGACCTAAAAGGGTGAGCGGTCCCCCTCCCCACGCTAGTGGGACGGCGCGCCGTTTATTGTTATGCCGTTTAATGTTACGGGACGTGTTTAAGAAAAGTTGATCATTGTGCCATTGTATGTTACTCTTCTTATACGATCCCCTTCGGTTCAATTGGCTTCGCCCGGGTTCACCCCAGGCTACTAAGCCTCACCGCCACGACAAGGAATGGTGGGGATGTTACTATTACCACAGCATATACTGGTCGTTGAGATATAAGTTAAAACCTTGGTCGTTAAATGAACTATCTAATACTGATATAGTTTTTCAAGTTAGATACATCGTTTTTGAGATTAGCGATCCAATGATCTAAATATCACAATAGTCTGTCTGTCTGTAATGTTACAATAGATGAATTGAAATTTAAGAAAAACTCGTGGTTCTTATTTTGCTCATCATGAACATCACGCAGCAGTTACAGGTCAATTCATAATGTCAATTATAAGGTAAGGTAAAGGTTTTTACAGAACGCATCGAAATAATATTCGAAATAATTGATAGCAAAATGATAAATGAGCCGAACAGTTAGTTCAATGAAACAAATATTTACAAAATTCAACTTCCGCTTTATGTAAATTAATTTTTCACTGCAATCAAAAAAAGCTCGATATGTCAATGTGAAAATATTTTTCACACAAAAAGCGACTCCCCCTATAATTAATACAAAATGATCAAGTCATGACACAAAGCGGTCGCCGCCGCAGGGTTCCCTTTGTTATAATTAATTACAGACTGTTGACGGTGACGGCGTGACAAAGTGACACAACCCTCAGTATGCAATATTGTTTAACACAATGTCGTGTCAAATTAACTTATACGCTTTAAATCCCGAAATTTTTAACATGACGTAGTAAAGTTGTCCCGAGGGGCGTCGTAAAGTTTGACGTTACAATCGTTAGCTGCACCCGGTCCCGGCCACCCCATGGGGCTTGTAGGGCGTGTAACGAGGCTGTTCGCCGGTGAGGGTTACTGTAGCCCAAGTAAGGGGATATCAATTATAATAGAACTTTTCACATATTATATCGTGGCTTGTATGACATATATATCTGACTTACGACTTATTCATGTTAAGAATTTACTTTAATATCTCTTCCTAATTTTTACGCATGAAATTTAGTAGTTACAAGTTAGAATTTATTTCTTACAGGTGCTATTTTGGCCGTTTGGCACGTATAAACAGATCTGACACGCGTTTTCACAAACGACTTCGAAAGACAGTGTCTACCACCGCTATTGTCATGTGAATAGCTTTACGGGCAGATGTAAAGAAGTGAAGCCAGCCTACAACGTAATATAATGGCACGCATCATTGAGGCACACACAAGATGTTCTTATCTCACGGCCTTTCGGGTTATATGTATGATTATTATGGGTCATTATATGTATGATGAGGCACATAACACATGCATCAGCTATCACTGATGTCACCACAAGACAGACTATATAAATCTCTCGACGGATTTGTAATATACCTAACACGGAGGTATGTAGGTAGGCATCAAAAATCGACTGCATGTCTGTACCACATATGCAATAAAAATCGTCCAACCTAACAAATATTGTACAATATTGCATTTTGTATTATTTTTTTGCACAAAAACATAATGATGAGCGACATTGAAGTCGGTTCATCATCATCATCACCAACATCTATCAGAAAACGTCCACTGCTGGACGGAGGCCTCCACCAGTGAGCGCCCAAAGTCACGGTCTCATGCCGATTGCATCCAACGACTACCCGCTATCTTGACCAGGCCATTAATCCAGCTAGCAATGCGTTTTCCGGTTGGAGCCGCCACTCTTTCTTAGCCCAGCGGTTGTCGATTCTGCGATCAATGTGACCTGAGCACTGCCACTTCAGCTTGAAGCTGATTAGTACAATACCACGCTATTTGCTTGACCAAAGTTATTACACAAAACCACTCAAGCAATTATCTCCATGTTAATTAACATCAAAAAGATTAATTATAAAAGTTTGCAAACATGTTGACATGTAAATATCTCGAGCAGCAAATTACAAGTGGCTAAAGCTTATTAGCAATGAACTAAGACGTGGTTTAGTGTAGGAATTTAATGTTACAAATACTATTTGGTAATTTACATATTGTTTTAATAATAATTCCCTAAAAATTGTCGCGTTCTGAATCAACATGAATAGGGAGGTTCACATGACTCCACCGTAAGGTGACTGCTGCTCTGTCACGTTTCTCCTGGTTTGCAAGTGTCCGGTGGCCCATTGTAGCGAAGGGAAAAATAGTCCGAAGGACTCGGATTACATATTTGCTCCCATTACTATAAAAAACTAGCAGCCCCTAGCTTTACCCGGGCGTTCCCACCCTAAGGGGTCGAAATCTAAAAATCTAGTCATAGTAATATATGGGCACCTGCGTAATGAAAATAATGTAAAATTTTGTAACGAAATTACATTTTCTCTTGCAGTAGAGGATTTGTGTATTGGAATTCAAACTAATATAGTACTGGGCCTAGCTTTCCTTCTGGGTTGCAGTGGTCAGACAATAGTCGCTCTGTGTAAAAACCCTCGTCACATCCCCCGATTAGGTAGCCGACCCCGATATAATCTGATATAGAAACATGATGAGGCTTGTGCGAGAGCAATACAGACATATCACTTTAATTCTAAACCAGAAAGTAAATGTCATCCTTTAACTAGATGTTCTTGATGTAAACGGACTTTTTTGTCATTTATACATAGGCTATAAAACACTTTCTAAAACATTACATATCAGTGTAAAAATTTTGATTAACATTATCGAAGGAAAAATGTAAAAAAATCAAAGTAAATCCTCATAAAGATGCATAAGTTACTGACAGCTAGCTCTCCCGAGAGCCATTGTTCTCTCATAAATTGAATTTGTGGTGTATTGTACGTTACTATGACGGCAATTTCGTTTACGAGGCCGAAATTAAAATTTATAATTATTTTATTTTTGAAAATCAATTATTTTTTTCATATTTCGTAAAATGTCCGTGCGAAGCCGGGCCGGACTACTAGTCAAATATTGTATAATTCCAATACAATTTCTTGGAATTTTTAAAAAAATAGTCAACTATCTATAAATGGGCATCCTATGGTCTTAGTCAATAGTTTCCATGTTCATCGTGGAAAACTTTAACTTTAATGTTAGAAATGTTGACAACAAAAACGTTCAGTTCTTATCCAATAATAGATCGTGGAATCAATTCACTACTACGAGAAACTGATTAAAATGTTTTCAGGTTTGTTCACAAGTTTTTACCGTCTGTCAATTAGCAGAATGAAATGTAATGTCGTAGTTTCCTATCGATGGAAGTATCGGACGCCATTGTGTTGTGACAATCGACGGCTCTAACTCTGGATGCTGGAGATTTTTTCGCTCAATTTCAAGTTTCGTCTCTGTATTATATAGTTAACCGGGTTTCATGATCCGCTATTGGATCTATCACTATTTATTAACATACGTCCCCGGTTCAGATTGTACTTTATTGTTTTCTTTTTGGTGGGTTCACTATTTCACCTTTATTTCAGTTCATTGGTCTTGCTTCGTACACAAGAATATTTGCTAATATTTTTTACTGGACAGGCAGAACAATTTTTTGTTAGGGGTAGGGCCGTGCTGCATTTTACGTCTGCCAGCCGGGGGGTTCACATGATATCGGCGTAAAGTAAAAAAACACCTTGGGTGTAGTATTTCGTGCCGTTTGTGTGTATCTGCTGGCCCATTGGAGGTGAGGAGAAAAAGTATGTAAGCGGATATTAATGGGCATCAGTAGTAGTAAAAAAGGTTTCGGTTGCTCGTTTGTTCCCTTATACTAAAAAATGAACGGTTGAAGCAACTGTTTATTCATATATAACAAGGTCACACAGACACGTTTATGACACTTTTTAATCCTATATTACCTTGTAATTACTAACCTCACAGAACAGAAACGGGTTATGTACCAGAATATAAAAAGTAAGATTCAACCTGATACACCATCTGTGAAAATTTCAACTCTGCAACTATCAAGGTTCATAAGTTACAGCCTGGTGACAGATGGACAAATGGACACTTACCCACCTCCACCCATCTCTCGGTATACGGAATGAATTATGGGAGATGCACGGGGTTTGCTCACCAGCTCTGTTCCCGAACGTGCAATTCTTGACTCCCTACACATTATTTAAGTGCCCTTTCGTAATTTCACTCTCCCTTTTCTGGGGCTTGACACCAGATAGATAGAAGTGTCATCAGCCTCGTGAGTCCTGATTATATCGATGCAACTACGTCGTTACATATCATTCGTCTTCGCGTGCCATGTATGCGCAAATGTCCTCAAATGCCAAAAACTCTGTTCGGTTGAGACCAAATCCCGGCGATAGATTGGGCCCACTGTCTTCCGTCCGATGCCGTCCAACATGATGCATCGCTCGTTTTTGTACAAGTCACGTTCTATGTACACAGTACATGGTTTCTGGTCATGACCGCAAGGACATGATGTTAGGACACATAACGCTATTCTGTGTAGGCGACATCTAAAGTGCCCCGTTAGTACCTGTGTAATAACGTACTCAGGTTCCACCCATTGATATGCTAGACGCGTTGTAACTTCTGGAAAGAAGCAGTACAGCTCCCTCCCGGCGGCACACGTGGCCCAGCGTGACTGCCAAGTAGAAATGACGTCGTCCTCGATAGAGAAGAACCTCCAGATCAGCACACAAATGGACAGACGGACAGGTTCTGTTTTTTACCCTTTGATTATGGATCCCGTAAAAGTGGTACAAGTAGAAATTGTAGCCTCGCCCATCGTTATTTATGCCAGCTTAGCCTATCTAACGATGGGCGAGGCTAATGATCAGCCGATACATTCAATTAGCCCATAATTATTATAAAGGAAGCAGTAGCAAACTCAATTGATCAGTGTACCGGGCGGCGCGGCAGTGGTGGATGCTATAATTACACTCTCAAAGGGCCGCCTCTACCTACTCTAATTATACTCATTCAATTACACTCAATGCACAACAGAATCTATATTCGTGACGATATACTGTTTATTGAGATTTAAAAAATCGTTATACATTTCTTGAAATATTATATAATTATGATTAAGATTTATTTTTTTATTGTTATATCCCCTGTTCCTCTCGTCAAATTGACTTGTGCGCGAAATACTTACCACAGTTAGAGGAATAAAAAAAAAAGAATATATTTATTTTCACAACTCCTCAAATTTAAATAAAGACATTATATAAAACTACAATAAAACCACTGGGACCTGCAAATCGGTATCTTTTCGGACCTGAATTACTTATGCTGTGGTAGTGAAGAAAACCCCAATACAGCTTTATCTGATTACAATGAATACTCGTCTGGCGACGAAAGTAGGTTTGGGCTCGAAAGAATGTCTCTCTCCCGCAGGTGGAAGGGATGCATCTCGATATGAGAGTGTTTGTTACAACTAATGTTAACTATTATTATTAACAAACAAAAGGTTCAATCAAAACTCGCATCAAAGGACATATAGCAGACATTAAACACTATCGCGCTACAAAATCCGATGTCTGTGAACACACTGATGTTGGCCCCTGTCATTACATTAGATTTTATTAAGCACAAATCCTCGCGAAAGAACACAGATTACATCCTAGGATGATCCGTGAGGCTATTGAAATTATAAGACATCGAAATTTCAATCGAAAAGATGGCCGGGTGCTCCCTTCTGTGCTGGACCCTGTTATAAATATAATCAAATCAAAATCCAAACGTAACGGCTCACGGCTGCATGATACGATAAGCGCTTTCTACGTTAATTGGAACAAATAGTTAATAATATAAAATCTTCGGGAACTTTTAATAACTCATGACATCAGGATGTCTGTCATCTCAGTCCGCCCACGACCATGGCAGCCGCTAAGCTTCTGAAACACCGGGATCGTAAAATACTTAATAAACCGCGATAAGATCTGCTAAAGTAGTATTATTATAATAAATGGCAATCTTCACCTTGTATGTTGCTGGTGAACGCAAGTGGAAGGGATTTTATCGATTGGAAGTGATATCCCATGCATAGAGACATTTGCAGCCCCCCATACTGTGACACGTATGCATCCACAATATGCAAATATGAGGGCAAGCACAGCTTTACATATCGGACTGACTCGCAATCATTGAACCTTGCTGTAAACAACGATAGCTTGAATTTACTATACATTCATATATTATAGTACCCCTTAGACCGCTATGTTTCTCACACTTTATGGTTCAACCGATGACGGACAATCGATGAGGTATTAATTATAGTAATAATATCTGCGGAATCATAACTAATCACACCACGTTAGCTAAAATACAGTAAAAAAAACATGGCGTTTTAATTTAGGACTGGTTCGAAAGCTTAAAAGCTATGTTGGGTGTTTTTCTGTCCGACAGAATTCACAACGAAATCATAAGGCTGAGTTCCAAATTTGTTATCACGCGACGAATAGGATCGCTGAAGAGGAAATGCGCTGGTCACACACTCAGAAGAACAAATGGCAGATGTGCCAGTAAGATTCTGGAGTGGAGGCAGCGTTTAAGAAAACGAAGTGTTGGCCGACCGTTCACCATATGGGAAGACGATCTCCGTGCAGTAGTCAGTCCGGGATGGATGCGAGTAGCAGGAGATCGGTTGTCTTGGCGTTTGTTTGGAGAGGCCTATGTCCAGCAATGGACCGATTAGGGCTGATGATGATGATGAAGAGCAGTAAGGAAGCCCTTGTTACAGATACTGGACAGCGGAAATATATTTAATAATTTCATATAACACATGACCTAGGCGAGCTCCGAAAGGGCGACCTCTGGTCCCACATGTACTATAATCCGAGCGATCTTACCACTGCGCCAGACGGGCGTGTGTCTGCTATAAAATATCCGAAAACCTTAACATTATTACTGTAATTTACGCGAAAACAATTATAGCCTTTTTTTTGGTACTAATTTTCCTTTGTTAGGGGACTAAAACGAAAGGATATCAAGCAACCACTGTCACCTGGTGAAGACTGACAATGCTCATAGATATTTGTGCATCCAAAGGATTAATAAACACGTAGCTTTCTACACAAAATAAAGACCGCACATAAAATACCATTGGTCATCCAATGTCTCAATAATCGCAAAACATATGACTGGGTCCATTACGTGACAGCCTGTGTTATGCAGGGAGTGGCCGTCGGCCGAGTTGTCCTGTTGTTGACAGATCCCGATCCTCACTTCTAACGGCACTCACAGGGTTATAGTGGGTATATACCCGCGAGTCCTACCAAATCCATATAATCCCACCTGGGACCAATGGCAGTGCGTAAATGCATTTCCCCGTGAAACAACAGAAAAGAGCTTTAACTGTGTAAAATAAGTGTATTAGACTTTTTGCTTTCGCCCAAATTCAGCCTCAATATGCTAAAATCACTTTAAACAATATTTTCACTGGGAAACATTTCAGATATCGGGACATATCCAAATGAGGTTTTATTTGAATTTTCCGACTCTCAAGTTATGTTGGATTGCTTAGTATGGCGTCCGAAAATTATGAGAGTCATAACTCAATCTAACCAAGATAATATCCGGTATCCGGAATAGAGCGAACCCGGCAATTTACTGGAACGTGTCCACCGGACGGTCCTGCCTGTCACGGTGACAAACGTGGACTCCTAACTTCCAGCGTGACGGTGATGCCACTGATTTCTAAACTGCAATGATATCAACTGTTTGCAACATAAGTTTAATTATTTTATTATTTTCTTATATGCCTTGCTTTTTGTGGTGTGTCAATAAATTGTTTGTGTAATGTTACTGTGTTTATTGATCAAAGCTTTAGTATCCTATGCTCTGTAGAATAAGGATAAATTTCAAAATAATCTAATACGTGGTGTAGTACTTAGGCATTCTGACGAAAGGACTATGAACTAGTTCGATGTTGAACTGTGTTCTGCGCACCTCAGAACTTTCTTGAATTGGCGACAAACGAGCAGTTGGGCCCACGTTAGATAAGTGATTGGTGATCACCAACCGCTCACAGACATACACAACACCAAAGGTCTCGAAGATGTGTTACCAGCTTTTTAGAGATAATAAATAAGCCCTTTTCTTGAAGATCCCTAAGTCGTATCTGCCCAAAGGAGGCAGCTGATTCTATGCAGAAATAGTAGACTTTGGAGCATGGAGAGTGTAGGCTGCATTTTGAAGGTACGAATGTACTCAGAGACGATTGTGAAGTATCAAAATTTTAACAAAAGTTGGCAAGCCTTCGATGTTATATCCATCAATAATTATTATGTAAGTGGCGTCAATGGCGAACAAATGTCAGCTATCTATATCACATAGAGATCGGTATGTAAGATGGACACTCATAAACTCACACGCGAGTAACAGGAGTTCGTCTGATACTTCATTAATATTGTGACTCTGATAACGGACAACCGATAAGATATAGGTTCGTAAATCTACGCGTAGATTCTTCCGCGATCCCGTCCGCAAGAGGCTATCGAATCGTCCGAGCCTAGGCCAATAGTTCTGTTTGCAGAGAGCTGCGATGCAAAGCTTTAAAGTGATTTTCTAAAATAAGTATTTATGAGCGACAGTAACACTTTCATACTTAGATTTTTAACACATACTTCATTCAATGTTGAATTACTCTAGTCACAATTTGGTTTACTTTCACAAACGGCTCGATAGATTTTTATTATTTCATTTGTGAATACGTGCTCTATTTATAAAAGAACAGCAAGTGGAGGATACTTTTACTTTTAACGGAACATTTCCGCGAAATCCAATCCCACGCTAGTGAAAAAGCGAACAGCAGTGATTGAAAATGTGAAGACCAATATCCTAAAATCATTATATTAACACGTGAAGAAAAAACTATGGACCCGTTTTTACGAAACTTGTGCGGACGGAGAAGTATAAAATTTTGTGCGCTTATAGTTTGTGTATTGGAGAAGTGAGTGACGCCATCATTTTTATACAATATGCATTAGATTTTGTTATTTTAATTAAATAATACGTCACCCACACGACTTCATCCACACAATGTTAAAACTTCTAGAATACAGAATTCGTGGTACTGTAAAAAATATCATGACGTTTAGTTTTATTATATACCTATAAGGGAAACAGTAGAGTATGAGTATGAAAAAATATTAGTTACTGTGTTTGACAGATGATGCTAGGAGTACTCTGAATGTACCGTACTGTATTGTGTACCTTTTCAATTAAAATAATAAAATCGAATGCATATTAAATTAAAATATTACATTTTTGCACATCTACTTTACATAATATTCGACTGTACTAAATTTAAAATACCTCCGTTCGGGCCCTTATTTGGATTGGATTTTTTTCTTCACATATTAATATGTAGATATATACATACACTCGACAGATATAACATCGGATCTGATGTATCCGGGTAAAAATAAAGGCAAATCAATGGTTTATAAGGCGGTGCACTAACAGATGGGACAGCGCAATATCGGTGCATTTCAATCTTGTCAAAGGGGTAAAGTCGCTTTGTGCGTGTCCTACTTGCCGACTGGCAGTCGGCACACGATTTTTCTCGCAATTCTCTTTGTTCCACAATTGCGGTAAAGCATCGCCTACTTCTAACACGACTAACAAAGTGATAGCCCACATGCTCAAAATGTTTCGAATTGAACACACTGGCGTACGTTTTTTTGTTTCCTAACTTTCCGCAAAGCATACTTTTTAAAATTAGGAGGACGCGTATAAAAATAATTAAATTAGAAAAAAAAAAATTAATTGAATAATGCATGTTTAAAGTATGTTGCCGTGACAGCCATATCATAGGTTTTCATTTGGTTTGCGAGTTTTCAAGGAGACCTCCTTATAGCAAAACTGTATAACAATTATACCTACAGGTGTTATTACTTTGACTACTCTTTGCACTTTTGGGTTGTTCATCGGTTGAGAGCTACGGAAGTCCGTAGCTCTCCTTCCTATCGTTATATCTAAAGTAGATTAACTCGATTGTTTAAAATACGCTGTCGCGTTTCGTGCGGTTTGTGAGTAGCCGGTGGCCCATTGGCGGAGGTGTAAATGCAGGGGATGCATTGGCATACTTATGCTCATGTTCATGGACATCGGTTGTGTTGGCTAGCTCCGGTTGTTCGTTTGTCCCCCTAAACTATAAAAAAATGGTTTTGATACATTTTCATTGTCTTAAAACCAAGATTAACAAAATGATTATATTTCAATTCATACACCCAATTTAGGCTACGTCTCTAGTTTTATTGTTACTTCTAACAATATTTCTTTTTAGCTTCTATTTTGGATTTTATTGCGGCACGACAAGTTTCCGCGTAATCCGTAAAAAAAATATTTTGTGATTGTATGGGCGTAAATATGAGAATTTACCACTGAAACAAAGTTCTGGGAAAAGACAGTAATGGGAAGGGTGTCGTGTGTGACACGTGGCACATGACCTCCATAGAACCACTGGGATTGTCACCATTGCAAACATTGTTGATGTGCCCCCGATCTGTGAAACTCAGGGTCCTTCTGCCTTTCAGTTCCTTTTGTGACACTGTCAGCCGTCGTCATCTGTCAGACCATAGGGGAAACAGGCTGCTAAGGTCCATCACCCATACAAGGCTTGGCTCATGGTGGGGATGACAACGTACAGGATGGTGCGACTATTTGTAAGAGTCGGTAGTCCTTAACCAAGTATAACTAAACCAAGTTTTCGTCGAATCCCCAACATGGTTCAAGCCCTGCCGTGGCAGTGGGGCATAGTAGGCTGGGGTGGACATAGGCGAAGCCAATTGAACCGAGAAGGCTGCTCTTTGTACCCCTCTTGTAAGAAGAGGGTCCCGTCTTCTTATAAGAGGGGAACAAAGAGCAGCAGAAGGGGGGCATTTTAGCAAGGGGCGAGGATGCGAACCTCACCCCATTGCACTGTCCCAAAGTTGGCAGGGTTGTCCTGTTAATATTAATGTAGTGCGTGGCAGCCTCGATGTGGAGCAGGCGTCAGTTCCTTAGGGGACTGACTAGGAGTAGAGGTGGCCTGTGATGATTTATTGTTCCGGGGCACCTCCCCAAGGGGGCGGTTGTTTTTGCGGTTATTCGGCTCTATGACGTGCCGCGAGTCCCACTCACCACTGGACCCCGCCAAGGGCCATTGAATGCGCGTAAATGCATTACCCGGTTCAAGAAAAAAAAATTGTAGAAACTAGAGCCTTGGAAATATATACATAACGTAGACAAATTAAAGTCATACTAGATTTCTACTCTAACATAGGTATCATCTAAAAACATTTCTGTGTTTCTCGAAGGTTACAAATTAAATGTCTGCTATTGGTACAACGATTCATCTAGAGTTAGCATTCACATTTGATAGACTGCACATCTATACGTCAACACATCAATGAGGACCGACTTCGACGCGCTGGCTTTGCTTTCCAAGTGCTGATCTTGCGTTGTTTCAAAACGCAATTAATTTGAACACTATGTAGTATTGAGTGACAATGTAGTGCCTGTATTCGAATATTGAGTACCACTCTGCTACTGCCGAAGCTGGTTTAATGCAGTATTCTGAGAGAGGGCACGGGTTATTACGTATGGAATGAAACGGGTAGGAGGCTTTCAAACTTGTCCTGTCTACTACTAAAGAGGTTTTCGATACTAAATTTCCTGCTGGTTTTGATAGTCGATGTACTAAAGAGCTCAATTAGATGGCGCCATGTTGATATCATGCTAATGATCTTTCTTTCAGTCAAGTCACTTGACTTCAAAAAGGAGGATGTGACAATTCGGCGTGTATTTTTTCTGTGTGAGTAGAATAATAATGATAGTTCAATTTAATTTATTTTTAAGTCTCCAGATCATTGTTTCCCATTTTTGCAGTCAGATTGATTTTTTGTGTTGTTTACCTGTATTCGTATCTTGCAGATCGGTTTACTTTATAATACTAGGTTTCCGTGATTAACAAAATTATTATAGTTGTAGAGCTTCATAAAAAAGCCATTACTATTTGATTTTAATGGTCTTCATATTAATGACAAGTCATATGTGTCATGTTACATGTACATAGCCGTATGTTTAATAAATTATTTTTACCTGGGCTTTGAAATAATAATACACTCAAACTAATATGCAATAAACACAAATTATATGAAAAGAATATCTAATTTGATAAAGTGTAACGAATCAGTGTGGATGGTGACTCTTTCTTCTGTCTGCTCACTCCGCAAGAGATCTCACATGAATATTTGGTTATCATAATTTCGCAGTATAAAACAATACATATTTATTACATATAACACAGTTTTCCATAAAGAAGGGACAATATATTTTACCAGCTAAGTATATATAACGACCATGTAAATGGTTTTGTGAAAAATTTGTGTAATCTGTTAAAATTTAAGTGTTGTAATAATAAAAAGAAATAAAAAATTCTGGATATAATAAATAATGTGATCATTGGGATTGTCTTTAACCGCCTCTGTGTGATGGCCTGTGCGGTATCTTCCCACATCTGTACCTCTCCACTTTTTCTGTTCTGATTACAATACAGCCAATATCAAGATAATACAATGATTAGGTTTCTATTTTTTATGGCTATTCTGATTACAATACAGCAAAGTTATCAAGACAGCAGGTGTAATGATGAGGTTTCCAACATTGATACATACAGTGGTCAGTCCAAATTTACCCACAATTATCAGCAATGAAAACAAAAAAACGAATATAAATTGCATTAACAAATCGCGTACACGTTTCATTAAGCGAAATAATTTTTAATATGCAGTCGACTAGCAGCGCTAAGCCGCGCGAGTAAAACATACGAGCTATGTGATTATCCTCATTATTTATTCCACTACGAATTAAATTTGCCGGCACTTCATTAAAAGTTGGCCAGCGTCCAAGCGAAGATATTGGACGTTTGGGCTTAACTCATTACGATACAGTAGTAACTTGTAACTTGATTCATTAAAACTTCGAGGCTAAATTATATTCACCTGGTATTTCAATTGTACTCATCGCTATTTGACATTTATAAACAAGACCGTGGCGTATAGGAGTCGGGCTTCACCTGGCTGTCATTTATTATTAACCAGCTGCGAAAGGGACGGAGGTTACTTTACTGTATAAGTAATTGCAATCCTCGTTGTCTCCGCTCTAATTACAGAGGGAGACTGACTAGTATTCTTATATTTCTTTTGATTAAATTGGTCTCAAGGTAGTTTTGGCTCCCAAGTAGCAATCCCTCGCGTTCCCTGCGAACATAAACCACTGTCGATCCTGTTGGAGACTATCTATGTTGGAGATACAGGAGTAGCATCGGTGGGAAACCCAAATAAAATATATACATGCATCGCTACAATATTTTACCTGGCATATGTATACCGCTGCATTGCAGACGAATCGTTTTGGCATTGAATTGTTATCGTCTTTTATTTAAATGCAGGCTTGAAATGATGGATACACTGACGAGTCCTGTTCGGTTTATGACAGGCCGGCTGCGCGTCGGGTACGAGATAAAGACAAGCAACGCATATTTTATTCCAATGCGTATATTTTATACGCATTCGGTAATACAATTTATGAGTTATATACGAGGCTAGAAATAGACAAGGAAACTCATGAGACCATAGTACACGTAGCTGAAAACCGATGGCTTAACGTCATCAAAGAGAATATCGAGGGCGGGAGTCACGACCCTCAGTATTGAGGAAAACTATACAATGAGGAGCAGGAGTTACAAAAAGGCACAAACTGCTAGTTTACTCCCTTATCTTACTAACATAGCAATTTAGTAAGAGGTAGCACATTCAACTGCAAATCTTTGCATGTTTGGATAGTTGAATGTACGTATGTTTAGTGTCCAGTCCCGCCGAAGTCTAGAGAACAGATTATATAAAGATATAAATATTATATAAATATAAAATTTGTTATGTGAAATGAGCTACAAGTAATTGTACCAGAATAGAAAACTTTTGCACGTATCTTGCTTTTGACGATTTTTTTATTTGTGTTCTTTAAATACACATTAATTAACGTTGAATTCTTGCTTAAACGATGTTCGCAATAATCTTACATATAAAATCTCGATTCACAATACTCTTCCGAAACGGCTTTACCGATTTTTACCAAATTTTGTATGCAGTAGGTCTAAGAGTCTGCTATTATCTATTTTTCATACCCCGAAGTGATAAGGGAATCACACTTAACGTTTTTTAAATTACTACACGTCAGAATGACAACAAATTCAATTTATGACTAAACAATGTCTGTCGGGACAGCTAGTGTCATATGTTATAACAGTATTTTGGCCGATCCAGTGTCAGATAGGGTCATGTTGAATTAGGGCTAATAATGCTCTGTGTTAAATGAGGACAAATAAAATAATTTATCCTTATGTTTGTAACTTTCACTATTGGGTGATATAGTCGTTACGACAGTCCTTGTAAATGAAAATATAATAAAAATATAATAAAAATACTACTATATAAAATTAAAAATATAAAAATACCTCAAAGTCAATATAAAAGTAATAATTACAAGAAAAACGTGAGGTATATTACAATTAAATGAAGGAACGTTGGGCCGAGACATTATTTGAATTGTTCCGTCCGTTTGTGTGTCTTGCGGTGAAGGAAAGGATTACTGGCTGTTCAATATAATAGTCGCAGCCTGGCGCCGGCCCAGGTTTGGACAGCTCGCCTACAATTATTTGAATTTGAAACTTTCCAGATCGATATTGTAGAATCTGACCTTTATTTCTACGAGGTTATAAATTGCAACTTCGAAATGATATTGAATAAAATTTCAATCTATACATATATAGCACAGCTAGGGAGAGAATCGTAAATCTATACATGAAGGATGTTCGAAGGAATGTCTGCTAGATATAATTAGATTCGTTAGCATTAACGTTTCAATAACTTTTAATTATTTTTTCTGTTGGTTTAACAAAGTACAGAGAAGACATTATTTTACAGCGCACCACATGTCATCACGGAGTTTTGTGCAAATTTTATTAATCTGTCGAATCAAGCCATGCTGTACGATATAAAAATAATGGTTCCTTGAGATACATTTTATGCTGGAGTAACCGTGGGGCACAGCTTGTTAAAAGTAATAGTAAAGATAGTAGATATATACCTACTTATTAGGGATAAAAAATAGATGTAGTCCATAATTTTATCGTTTTACGTGCAATGAAAGTTTTTAAAATTATCATGGCGTTAGTTTAAAGATTAATATTTGTTTTATGTGTTAGCTATTTAATAAAAAAACAATGCTAATAATAATTTCTTACGCTTACGCGAATTTATAATGCATTGTAAAACTACTTTAACGGAATTTATCGCGGTTTATTAAGTATTTTACGATCCCGACGTTTCAGAAGCTTCTGAGCTATCATGGTCATGGATGGACTGAGATGACAAATGTTCTGGTGTCATGAGTCATTAAAGGTACCCTAAGATTTTATATAATGAATTAGTTGTTCCAATTAACGTGGAAAGCGCTTATTGTATCATGCAGCTGTGAGGTGTTACGTTGGGATTTGATAGGACTTCCTGAACAAAACAAATCCTCGCGGAAGAACACAGATTCCATCCCAGGATGACCCGTGAGGCTATTGATATTAAGAATCCCCAAATTTGTATAGAGAAGATGGCTGGGTGCTCCTTGTGCGTGGGACCCAGTTACAACGATAATTTGTATAGAGAAGATGGCTGGGTGCTCCTTGTGCGTGGGACCCAGTTACAACGATAATTTGTATAGAGAAGATGGCTGGGTGTTCCTTGTGCGTGGGACCCAGTTACAACGATAATTTGTATAGAGAAGATGGCTGGGTGCTCCTTGTGCGTGGGACCCAGTTACAACGATAATCAAATCGGCTAGCGCATAGCGAAGGGGAAGAGAAACTGTTGATAACTAATTAATAATTAATTTACAAACCAAGTAAGTAAGGGCTTACGCTTAATTTTAAGAGCCCTAAAGTGATCGCTATATTTACAATTAAATTTTCTATTTTTAGTACACAAGAGAGATTGTAACTATCTTTCAGCATTAATAGAATTCCCATATTTTTATAAAGTTTAATTCTGGTTCAATTACATTAATTATGCACTCCTCAATTAATTCCTCATTTCCTGTTTGACGGGCCGGCGGCCGTCGGGCTCGATCGTCTCGGTGCAAAGTTATAACTATGTTATTGCGTCCCATGCAATTTGTGAGTTTCCGGTGACCAATTCACGGAGAGCATGGGCTTAGGGCAACACACCTGTTTATATATTGATCTCATAGTAGTGGCCCAATTAGTCGTAGCGTCATGGTATGGAGCCTATAGACTTCCTCAATAAATGGACTACTCAACATAATAATATTTTTTTCAATTCGAGCCAGCTATTTCTGAAATTTTATTATATATAGCCTTGCCATTAACATTGTTACAAAGAAGAAAAATAATTGTCTTACTTGCAAATAACATTTATTACTTTTACAGTGTGCTATTTTAACACACAAATATAAAACAATAAAAATATAAACGCTTATTCGAAGTGGTCTCCTTTGGCTGTAATACAGTCCTCATAATGTCCAGGCCAGTTATCAATAGAAGCACGCACTCTTCCTATGGGGAAATTCTTCACGGCCAGTCGTTAAGGACTTCAAGTTATCATCGCGTTTATAGCAGGCAGTACCCTCTTAAAGTGATGATAAATTATAATCCAGCGGACTAAGGTCGGGGCTTACCCACCTCCACCCACGGGAGATGCACGAATCATGGGAGATGCATGGGGGTTTGCTCACCCGCTCTGTTCCTCAACGTGCAATTCTGGACTCCCTACACATTATTTAAGTGCTCTCTCGTTATTTCACTCTCCTCTTTCTGGGGTCTGGCACCACAAAAATAGAAGTTGTCAGTCACAAAAGTAGAAGTTGTCAGTCACAAGAATAGAAGTTGTCAGTCCTGATCATCTCGATGCAGCTACGTCGTTACCTATCCTTCCTCTTCACGTGCCATGTATGCGTAAATGTCTTCAATTGCCTAAAATTTTGTTCCGTTGCGACCAAATCCTGGTGATAGACAGGGCCTATTGTCTTCCGTTCGTTGCCGTCCAATATGATGTCCCGCTCGATTTGTACATGGTATCTGGTCTCAGCTTCATGACCGCAATGACATGATGGCAGGTCACATAACGCCATCCTGTGAAGGCAACCTCTAAAGCAGTTCAGTATCTGTGAAATAAGGTTCTTAGGTTCCACTCATTGATATGCCAGACGTGTTGTAACTTCTAGAAAGTGGTCCTGCACGCGTCCCGCTCGAAGACCTCCAGGTTGGCAGGCAGAATGCGGCCAATACTGGTAGCTCCGCACTGCTGAATGACTTGTAGGTCTTCGTCAATAAAATTAAAGCTAGTCTCTGGGTGCGTAATAATGCACTACGTACAACATACAAGTGAGAGCGTCGACTTACGGGGTAGTTTTCAGCTCCATTCAAGTCCGAAATGCTCGTTATAACCAAGATTAGGTGGAACGAACTTTATGATATGGTCCCGGGTTTTGCTGGAAGGGACCATATTTGGTTATTGAATATGGTGTTATTGCGGGCCTCAACTACCTTCTCAATATTGTTATCTCAGTACACTTGTGCCGATGTTTTGATACCTTTTTCACAAAAATGTAGCTCAGTCACTCCCAAGCCATCACTGACATAAAGCCCGACGACGACGAATTGGAAAGATTCCTTAAATTTTGAGCAGTAAAAAACTTCCCATCCATAAGCAAACATTATCGCGACCTCCCTTTGTATCGTAGCGCTTTAGTAGTTGTTTCGATTTTATTTCATATTTGTTACATCAGTTAAGAAATGACCAGTACGTTGCTTATTATTGCTAGTCAAGTGCAAGTCTTAGGTCACCTCTTAAAATCTTCATTTCCCGAGTTCAAAGATTTTGCTTTTAAAGAGGTTTTCTTCAGGTTCTTTCTCTTACTGCTTTGATCCACCTGTTTCGTACGAGCGCTAGGTGGAAGGCCAGATCTTTGTCTGTCACAAACAAAGGAAGTCTCATTGTACCTACTAATAACCCGGTACAGAAACATTTGATTAACACCAAATATATGGAGAGTTTTAAAAATTGTATTTGGCTATGTAGCCAAATTAAATTTAAAAACAAAAAACAAACTAGGTATGGACCTAATTTGTGCAAGCACAGCGATTCTGTTCTCTTTAAGACCCCACTCCATGTTATTATCGCAAAATATTGTAGAATATATTGGAACAAATGTGAGAAAACACAATGAACAAATTTAACATTTTTTTGTAGCTGTATTTATGGCCAGACTAAGTATAGTAAGAGTCTTTTTGGCACTTGCCATACTGCGTTGCAGCGGAATTGTGCTGGCACGTTTCGGGCGGTCCCCTAGTTAACGTAAAGTGACATCTTCGATATCACGTCTCGTGCGGCTTGTGAGTAGCCGTTGATCTATAGAGGGGCGGCAGAAATAGGGGAACTCATAAACATAGTAATTATCTTCGCGCCAAAGCAGTAGTCGAAAAAAGACTTCGAATGCTCGTTTGCACGCCCTTGTTCTAAAAATAATATGTTATTAGTCTAAACTAAAAAAAAATATTTTAAAGTGAAGAAGTACTTGTTAACATGTATTTTTACATCCATTTTGAATTTCCATTATATTCGTGCACTTGACAGAAACAATAGTGCTTTTGTTATATATTGAATAAAAATCCGCGTGGCACTGCTTGGTTGGTGCTAAAACATAATAGAAATACTAAAAACAATTTGTTAAGACAGAAGACACACAATACTAACACAAATTAATACAAAGCCCATTCTCATCAAGAATACATAACGTCTCCTACGAAACAATATTAACACAAACTTCCAGCATCCTCATGTCAGATTTCACATGGCTCGCAGGGTTGGCCTGGAATCGAGCGTGTGGTAATGTCATCTCTATCATCGGCGAAGAGAATTCAGTTTCAAATAGACGTAACGTAATTTGAATGCATGGGAAACATCAGTCGAGTCGGGACCGGATCCTGGCGACGTTTTGCGTTTGGATGTTGTTTACCTGTAACTAGGTGTCGGCACAAGTTTAATGTGGGTTAGTGGTGACGTCAATTGTCGAAGCATTGTTGGCACGAGTGTACTACAGTAATAATAGGTATAATGATAATAATATCTGTGGAGTTATCATACTACGTTAGCCTAGTCCTGTGTTAAGTACCGTAAGGATAATACATACATAAACATCCATGACCTATGTGGGATTGGAGCTCGTGACATCTGGCGTAACACGCGGACAAACCGCCACGTTACCAACTGAGCCAGCTGTCTGGTAATTCAATAGTCTATCTATACCAATAATATAAACCTCATCCCAGGAACTACTGACCCGAATTGAAAATTTATTTGTGTGTAAATTGTCCATTTATTTATCTAGGAATGCTATAGGTTGTATTGATATACACCGACAAGATTGTCGGAGGGGACTTGTCAAAGTCGACCATCATCGTCGCTATGCCCAGCAGCGACGAGTCCTACCAGGTGATTGCTTCCTTCTGCGAGACCATCATATCCCAGAAGGAAGCCGACGAGCGGGAGAGAGAGGAGGCTGCTGACAACAAATGGGGATGCGAAAGAGCATCTGCAGCGCCTTCAGTAGTGCCCCTGTATTCCGTGTTGGGCCGGGATGGAAGCCCGGTCCAATTCCAAAGACATGGCGTCATGGGGACTGTCATAGAGTAGCCGGTCAGTCCCCGAGGGGGTGAAGTCTGGCCTTTTCGCCGAGGCCAGCCTGACGCTGGAGGGGTTCTGTTGCCTGCAGATAAGGGACCCTCCACTAATAGCAGCTGAAGGCTCCCGTAGGGGTTTAGTTGCTATAGCTAGCCAATGGCCGAGTCCAACATAGGTCTACCCGGGCCCCCAGGTATCATGCATAAATCCATTCCCCTTCGTCACCAAAAAAAAAAACACGATTGTATATCATGACGCAACATCTGATAGGACCGGACCTACGCAGTAGTTAGTTAACTGCAAGTACTTCTCACGAAAAGGTTTCTAAATATATGCACCGGGGCTTATTCGGTTCGGAGTGGCGTCCAGTAAATTGTATCTAAATCTAATGCTAAAAATATCTACAATTAAACTTAACGATAATAGCGATTCTAAGACCTCGAGTTTATTCTAAGACCTCGTGTTTATTGGAGTCTGATAAAAGTGGCCCATTGGAGGGGATGAGGAAGCAAGGGCAACGCATCGGCATAGTAAGAACGCTGATGTTTATGAGCGCCGATAGTCATCAAAAGGCTTGGAATGTTCTCCTGTCCCCCTATATAATATGACCCATGTTGCATTGCAGAATAATTGGACCGCCACGACCAGGGAGGATGTTTGGCTGTGACGACATTAATGTTATAATACATGTTGTTGCATTCCCAGAGTATAATTTACGAAAAACAAATAAAAAATTTAAATTCCATTTCAATAAGTGCTCGATAATAACAAAGGTATCTGGTATATGTTTGTTTTTTTTTTTGACGAACCACCCCTAAAGTCTCACTCACGTAACATCAACAGAAAAGATTTGGTTATATGCTTCCGCACTCGCACTTACCACTAAAGGAATTTAATTTCATAATGATAAAAGGACGATCCGAACTGTACACAATGTGAGAGGGAAGCCGCCTTCACTTAGTTCTCAAGTGTAAGATCGACGAACAACTTCGGCTAGGTACAGAACAGTTTCTTTTAAAATATATTAAAAGAAACTGTTCTGTGTGGGGAATCTTAATTCTTTTTTCCTCATAATTTGTGCTAAGTGTTAACTAGGAAATACTGTAGTATATTTTAAAGTATCATAAGACAATCACTGGACGTTACATTTGAATATTCTACTCAAGGAGTACAACAATTTGTTCAAGCAATACCTAATGTTGAACCCATTTTATAATACAGATTTTATTGCTATAAATTTACTCCATAAATTACAAACCCATCCAAAATCCAAAAAAAAATGTAAAAAGAACCCATAAATTCAAGTAATAATGTTATTATTTTACTCTGACTAAATCGTATTGTTATGTATGGCTTGCAAAATAAATAAAAGAAAAAGGGACATACAAAAAAGAACAAATATAACCAAAGTTAAAATATGTTAGCTACGACAGTATACAGTTTCTTTTCTCTTTTTCAATATGAATCTGGACAAAATTGTTATGCTGACATGTTGCCCTTTTCATTGAGGCAGCGGTAACTCAAAAACCGAACGATATTTACCTGTCACTCTGCGACTGTGTCATGTGAGCGAGAGGTGCTTCCGCGGTACTGTGGCTCCAATGTATCATGGAACTACCTCATAAATATAGTAAGGTTGAGGATGGCACTACCATGATTTATGTTTTGTCAAATTGTAAACCTAATTACTAATCAATAATAGCTGGGTCCTTATCCGGGTGTTTCAATCGAGTTGCTGATAATTGCAATTCAGGTCAGGAGATCTAGTATATTGAATAACGTTAACGTGACGCCGCGTAGCGCTGCGTGTTAGCATTGTTGGATTCTATTAATTAACTGTGATATAATACATACAGATGGCTGCCTTCCATCTCCATCATGAGACTGATGTCATGCGAAATTCATCTACGTACAAGGTGTAATGTAAACACACTGTTCATATTATCAAAAACATCTCAATATCTACTATTCAGGAACATATAAAATAGCTCAAGTTTATTGAAATTGTTATTATGTAATTGTTTACATATTTTCTAAACTGTTTTCGTTTACATGTTTTTGGGCACAAATTGTAACTACTTTCCGAGCTCAAGTTGACAGAAACTGTTATTTCTTAATTGTTTACATTATTTCGAAACTACGTAATGTATACATGTTTTTGAAACTGTCATGGATACATAAAAATTACAATTGAAGTGTCTACTTTTCATAGATTTTGTATCGTTTATGTTACAATGAAACCACGCGGGTTACGTAGTATTGACATAGTCAGACGATTAGATAATTTAGAAGCAAAATGTCCTATCTTTAGTATGTTGTAGATGTTAGGATATTCTTGAAAATACGACCAGTGTATATATATTATTGCTCGAGACTGTACATGACATGATAATTAAAAAAAACAAAAAGAAATACCTACACGCCTATTATCCCCGAAGAGGCAGGCACTGGTTTACATATGCGTGAAAACTTTCTGTTCAATCAGTAAACTTTAAGTGAAGAAAATTGAAGTAAATATAAGCATATCCCTGCTCGGGAGATGGATTGGGTGACTGTAACACCTCCATGAACACGTTATCATTACCAATAAATTCTACTAATATTATAAATATATTTGTTATTATGGATGGATGTTACGATTTTAATGACTGAATGAGTTCTAATGAAAAATAACAATAATATAGAATATAAATTATAATAACACGCCTATACAAATGATAACGTATGCATGTTGTTATGGTTGTCCTCCACGCGGACAAATTCTCGGGCAACAGCTAATAAATGAATGAAATTACTTCCAAGATGTGTCTACGGCCACGGGCCTTTACGTGGGCCTGACACTGAAGATGTTACTTTACGGAGGCTTTAGGAAGAGATAGTGTCATGCATAGGCCATGACACTGCAACGGAATCGGGCCGGCAAGACCGGGGAGTTACGTCTCGCTCACATAATACCGCCGTAAAGTGACATCTTCAGTGTCAGGCCCACGTAAACGCCCGTTAGGCGTAGGCCTAATACGCACTGAACTCCGTATCATCGAAGCCGGGTAGCTGTCTGGGGAAGGCGCATGGCCTTCCACGTCTAGGATACGCGTGGGCGGTGATACCAATTGTGTCAGACCATATGCCAAAGCAAAATCATCAAAAGATCTTCCCGCAGCACCGCTAGTACGTGCGTCATTCCAATTGACGTGATGGGCATTAGAATCACCAAGTATCACGATCACTGCTGTTGGAATCTATTTCAGCACAGAATCTGTTGCCATTTCTATGTGCTCAGGGGAGTCGGTCTATTTCGATATTTTCGTTATGGGATTTGTATAGGCGCGCATAGACGCGTCGTTGATCAGCGGTATCTACACGCAGCCAAGGGATGCATAGATCATTGCCTTCAAGGTTAAAGAGGCGACCATAACAGCCACCTTCTCCGATTGAAACGCACACTCCACGTAGGTAAGGTAAGATGGATCAACCGGAGTAGTTATTTGCGTTCACGTCGTCAGAAAGAATAAAGCCAGCTTTGCTGTCTCAAGATGATAGTGGATAGCGTTAAAGATTGTGTAGTGCAACTCCCTGATGTTGCAAAAATGAACAACTTGACTAGCAGGGGGAGCTTTCGACTTTTTCTTTCGTTTGTAACGGTCATTTGTAGGGCCGATACGCACGAAGCGGCTAGCCGCAGTGGTACTTAAATACACGTTTGTAAATATCAGTCAGCTGCATACCGTAGTACGCGGTTTTAAAACAGTTTTTTTTTTTTTTTTTCGGAGGGACCTGCTACTGATTGGCGGCACTTGGCCAGCCCTAACAGT
>JAFELO010000391.1:301036-320989 GCA_017140195.1 Eumaeus atala | reverse complement strand
AGACAGCTCTTTGAAGTGTCCTTTTATCGATGTTAATTGAAAGTCGCAATGTAGGTCGCTGTTACGAATGTGCCACGGGCATCCAGTGGCCATGCGCAAGAATCTATTCTGCATTTTCTGCAAACGTTCTATTTGGGTACGGGGCTATGTGCGCGAAAGCTGCACTGCAGTACGACATGATCGGTCGTATGCATGTAGTGTACAAGTTGATTTAAAACATTTAACAATTGGATTATATAATATATGCCATCATATAATACATGTAAAATAAACGTGAAATGTATATATATATATATCAGTCACGCGGGCAGTCGCTTCGTAGGGATGACAAAATGAGTTTATGATTATACCTGTTTGTATTAACCGCTCATCCAGTGGCATATCGTACAAATATGCAGACTGCATATGTATGGGCACTTACAATGGTAAAGACAATCAACATCCAGAATGGTAAAGCCAATATTGTAAAGTGATTAGAAACTACACTTCACCATAGAAATGAATTACAAAATTGAAGTATCAAATATTCTCTTCATTTATATGTCGCTTCCATGCACAGCGACCTAAATATAGAACCAAAATGACAGCCATCGCAATTAATATATGTTATAACATTTGATAAAAACAAAGTGTGAGATATGGCACACACTAGCGCCGCCAAGAAAGCTTTCCAATTACATAAGCACACCGCTGAAAGTGCTTTAAACGAAGTTCACCTCTCAGCACATTCTTTGGAGAGTCTCAAACAACTTATGAAGAGCACATTAAGCCCTACAACTAAAATTCATTTGAATGCAGCCAAAATTTCCTTGCCAAGATGAATTTATATTTAGAAGTTTGTTTTATATACGAGTATTCCCGCAATAACACGTACGCTGTATTATTATTTCCTTTTATTTTTGAATTGTTTTGTCATATTTTTAAACATAAACTCCAATTCCGGACATCTAAAGAATAGATACATAAAAATCGGGTAATGTGAGGCAAGGTATATAATGTTTATATTTAATTTCTTCACTATGCAAATACATAGCCATACAATTTTATTTTTGAACAATCTTTGCATCTTCGCCAAACGAACTGGATGCAATTATCTACCTCTTACTAGATAGTTATGAAGGGTACAGATCAGGTAAACATATGCTTTGTATATTTTAAGGCGACGGAATTTATGAAAAGTAAAACATTCAAGAACCAAAGAGAGCGAAAATATAAAACTTTAAAATAAAACATCGCCCGAGAATATTCAAACTCTTGTTTTAGATTTAGTGCCGCCTTAAATCGTCTCAATGCTGAAATATGTTGAAGTCATAATTTTTATTTTCAATATCCCTTCAGATTCGAGTGGTTCGTTTTAAAATGTCCTCAAGTGGACCAGAGCAGTGATATTGTGGAATATAAAACAATTTATGCAGTGATTTATGAATAAATTTAAATACTTTGCACAAGCGGCAAATTTGGTGAGAAAATCGATGTTTATTCAACAAGTTTTTGTTTCACCTGTGTCAAGCATCGACACAGGTGAAACAAAAACTTGTTGTCCGTAGTAGTCGTACAAATATTAAGTCGTATAATATATAGATATTGACGACGAATAAAAATTCGGGTATGGTAGGCCGTCGTCTCGTCAGGCACTACAGGTCAGCAGATAGGGGTGGGTTGCGGTCATTCTTGGCATCCTACCCATGGGTGTGGATTTTCTTCTCGCTGGATTTCCCTCTGTGGCGTGTCTCGCTGATGTGGTAATTCAGGAACAGAACATTTTAGTACCGATTAGCGGCAAGTCGCAATTTTGGTTTGGACGCTCTTGTAAGTTGGCACTTCGCCACGAACTGAAGTATTACCAAGCGTATGCAGCAGCGGCGAGCGCAAAGGACGAAAACAGCAGTACATTAAAGGAGGAGTATAATTCAGCTTCTACGTCCGTCAAAAAAACAAATGCCAAATCAAAGTCAGTGCATGTAAGCAAAATTGACGATAGACTATTTCGTCTTCTTTCAGGAACTCGTGCACTCTGGGCCCTCGTTAAGGCTGCTTTAGAGGATTTCGATAAACCGTTCCTTCTTCCTTTGCACCGGAGTGATAAATCGCTGGCCCATGACGCAAAAGAGAAAGCAGAACTTCTGGGCTCCCTTTTTGCGCCAAACTCCTTTTAGGATGACCGGGAAACTCCGCCGCCTACTATCGCGCGGTTTTGTTACTTGATGCCGGATATTATGTTTTGGCTGAGCCGTGCGTAAATAAATTATTTCCCTGGATATTCGTAAGTCTAGTGGGCGCGATGGCATTGCTCCGATTGTGCTGCGGAAATGTGCTCCGGACTACAGCTTTAGTGCATCAGATTCCTGAAAAAGGTGAACACTTCGACCCATTAAACTACCGACATATTGCGATGACCCCTTTCTTCCAAAAGTAAGGAATCCATTATGAACTGCCAGCTCTTACAAGGTCATCAAATAATTAGTGCTATCATCTGCTCCAGCTCAGCTGGTGATCTTCTAATTTGCTTTACTCACTGATAGATAGGTGGAGGCAGTTGAAACCAAGGGACCTCCCCCTTGGTTTTATTGGCGTTTAGTCTGGATGCAGGGCAGGCCTTTGATCGGGTTTGGCACAAAACGCTCCTTTCGATGTTTTCTGTATACGTACTTCCAGATAAATTATGCTATTAGAGCACGAGCTTCTTAAGCCAGCGCAGCATGAAGGCCGTAGTTCGCGGTGTATGCTCCGCTAAATTTGTCAACGCTGGTGTTCCCCTATGCTGTGTTCTGGCTCCTACGCGGCTTTTTCTGCATAACAAGGACATTCTGTAAACCAGTGGCCACTATTTTTACGCAGATGATGTATAGGAGATGGTTTATCCACTGGCTTTTCCAACATTTCCCGGGAGCACGTCAACGAGTATTGAAACAAGTGTGTTTTTGGAGTCGAAGATCTGTTATTCTAAGTCTCGGAGTGGGGCTGACTAAGTTTAGCCAAATTTAACCCCCCTAAGTCACAAGTTTGCGCGTTCACCTCTAATAAGTCACTATTACCAGTATACCCTCGTTTCCAAACACCAACCTATCGACCTCAGCTAGTATCGGAATACTTGGTGCCGACATGTCCAGTAATGTTCAGCTCTACCGTCATTTGGAAACGAAAGCTAAGTTAGACGCAAAGAAGCTGAGCGTGCTCAATAGGGCGAAGCAGTACTTCAATCCAGCCCATAGGCAGTAACTTTACAAGTCATAGGTCAGGTCGCATATGGAGTAGTGCACCCACATATGGGCAATATCAGCTCGTTTCGCTTGACCGCATACAACGTAGAGCGACTCGAATCGTTGATGACTATCACCAGATAAATGATATTAAGTAATATTAATTTAAAAAAATATAGACCATGTAGACTATAGGCGTTAAGGGAATAACACGTCTGCACAAGAAATATGCAGCTGTCCATGTGCGTCAGTAGTTATCAACAAAACGTAACATTTTTTTACAAAAGTGGTGAAATATTATAGTCTATATACACCCGTGAGACCTATAGAAAACTTGTGTGTGACATCTATGGCAACACCAAAGTATTTTTGAAAAGAGATTTAAACGTACTCCTTGTACGTTGGTCATAATTTATTCAAATTAAGCCTTCTGTAGACTCCAATTCAGCATCCGTGACGGATTCATTAAGACGATGAAAAAATATGCCCGTAAATTAAGGAGGAATGTAATTAATGATTTTAAGGATGCAAAATGCGTCAACAGAGAGAATGCACTGCCATAATTAAGGAGAAATTCCAGTACAGAGTAACCACAGTCACAAAGACGCACTTTAATGTTGGCAGTAATTAATTATTGGTTTTATCAGTCAGGTAATTCCGTGTTATTTATCATGGAATTACTCCGGCAAACGGATTGCAGCCAAATTAATATTAACGATCCTTATCCATTAATTGAGGTATTAAAACCGAATCAATTTCTGTGTGTTTTTCGATATAACCTTTTTTAAGCCTCGACAGTAATTTCGCTCTTATGCCTATGATGACATGAGCTATTTTTGCTTGCAATAAATGTTTCATATTTAGTTGGTTAGATCTGAAATTATTTCCTCTTTAATGACCTTATGCTGTTATAATGTTGTATAATGCCCAATGGCCTGTAGCGTTCAGCTCAAAATTAAACGGTTTACATATCTGAAATGTTTTGTTTTAATTTTGATCACTACTACGAGTACAATAATGGACACTGCACCTAATATATATACAGCTATGGGCGGTGGTACTCACCCACCCACCTTCTAGTTTGCCCCCTATCTCATAAAAAATAAAATAATAATAACATCTGAGGATTTATCAGCCACGTTAACACCGACTTAAGCTAAGCTAGCCCTGTGCTACCGTGAGGCCTTTTGTTACACCTATTCCTTAAAGGCCGGCAAAAACTCGGCAAGACACCTGGTCTTGCAAATGTCTATTGACGGCGGTAGTCACTACCCACCTGTTCTGTATGGTCGTATGGTCCAATGGCATGAAGTGTTACGTGTTTCCTTTTAAATAATAATAATGATATCTGAGGACTTGTCATACCACGTTGGCCTAGCCCTGTGCTAAGTACCGTAAGGACTTTTGTTACAGCTACTAGACAACACAAATATATTCAATATGTTTTATAAATTTAAGATATTTTTATGTATTTACGATTTTTATTATAGAAATACATATAATTCTATTTATTAAACTTTTATTTTTCAAAAAATTCATAATCCGAATTATTAAAGAATAACCAAGAGCAATTCACATGCTCTTGGTTAACATGAACAGTTTGCAAGGACAAACGTTACATGGCCAATAATATGTCAAGTGAATCTTAACAGAAGGTACCTGGGCCGTCGCCGGGCGTGTCTTTTAATAATGATGAAGCTCCATTGGACACTTTCGTCAGCATTGAGCAGTTAAAACAGAAACTTAATAGAAGAGTACATTTTAGCCTTTTGAGACGTTAGGGAAATTGATGATAGTAAATTATTACGATGCGCGCGCGCACAATCACGAAAAACCGACACTTGAATAAGCTATAGTCATCGCTTTAGTATTTAACAAAAGTTACCATAATGCGTTATAATAAAACTTTCAACCACGAGCTTCTAACGTGTGTACATAGGTACACACACACACACACACACACACACACAGAGAGAGAGAGAGAGAGAGAGAGAGAGAGAGGGAGAGAGAGAGAGAGAGGGAGAGACAGAGAGACGCGTGCGCGCACACCCACTTTTTAAGCCTATATTTTGTTTTTTGCCCCTTTTTTCGAACCTCAACTTGGGCTGTGGACGCGTAGAGAAGCATAATACAGCTTCATCGGATTGCTACGAGTGTTCGTCTGGCGTCGAGACAAAGTTGGGGTAGTAAAAGGGACCCGCCCCCCTCTCCCGCAGATGGGAGAGATGCATCCCGATATGAGAGTATTTGTAACAGCTAATAATAGGTGACACTGACACTGACGTTTCGGGCAGCTCACGCGTGGTAGATAAAGCGGCCTCGGTGCTGACATCGGGATCATGACTAGGGTCTTTATTTTGCCCGCTATTGCTTATTACTCAATACTTGTCTGCTGTCGTCATCGACTTGTGTCTGTATTCTGTAATGATGTTACATTTGTGTTTATTGAATAAATAAATAAAAAATTCGTTGCGGTCCTCCCCTTTTTATGACCTTCTCTTATACTAGACATAGAATAGCATAGAAAAGTAATATAAAGTAGAAGTTTGTTAAAATAGGTCATTCACTGCAGCATGTTCCTATAAAAAGTATTTTATTCAAGCCGCACCGAGAAAACGAACAAGGGGATGTTCCCTATGAGAGTATTTTAAAACATAAAATAGAATATTTTTTGTTGTACATTGCATTTTTTATTTGGCAAATTAACTTGTTGATATAATATATATAAAATGACTATAATTTTATCGCGTCGGATTTGTTAAAATAGCACACAATTATTTTTTTTTTAAGTTTGTTTTGATTTTGTAATGCGTTACACTGGCGTACACTGTGATAAGTTTATTAACTATTATGTTACATGCAGAATGAAATTTTTTTCTGTTACAGTAGCAGCCTGAGTATGGTTTAAACTTAGAGTAGCGAAAATATGGAAATGAAAAATTGTTTATAAACAGAAAATACAAATTTAGGCTTGTAACAATTGCTTTATATCCTCTAATATATATTCATGTTATAATTCGTACATAATGTTACAAAATGTAGCCGATGCAAATTTGGATCATGGAGCTGGATTATTTGGAATTTCATTTTATGACATGAAATTTACCGACTACAGTTTAATATTGGAAATTTAGAAATTTGGCGCAACCGATTCATTAGGGCATCGCTGCGGTGTGTGGTGTTTTTGTGTTTTTTTTTGTTAATTTTTTTTGTGAAATCAGAACTTTGTTTAAATTATTAGTTAGTTAGTTGTTCAATTCGCAAATTAACTGTATAAAGCTGAGATAATTCCTATTTAATTAACAAAATCAGTATATGAATTTACAATTTGTTATTAACCTAATTATATTATTTATATTATGTTTGTTATTAAGGAGTATTCAAATTGATTTGATAAATATAGTTGTTATGTTGGGAACATGTTGACTTAGGCAGATATTGCTAGGCTCAGGCTGTTGGTAAGCGACAAGAATTGTAACAGGCTAGTAAGAATAATAAGGGTGTGTCAAGAAATAATAACATTTATTGTGTGCAATTATGATGATAATATTATATATACTCGTAGTTGAATGTTATGTATTACCATTATTATATTATTTTAATTGTTATTTAAGTAATATTAACATTTCACGCTATGAATAAATGTTTCGCGTAACAATATATTTATATTGTAATGACACCTTCAGTAGCAGCGTTACACATGCACAAAATCAAATATTGTACATTGTTACGTGTTTGAGAGAATTGCGTGAATTTCTAACTCGTTGAAATTTGTGAATTTTTGCAAATCTGATCTTGCATAGGTTTCGCTATGTGCGTGGGTGCCATACAGATTTAAATTTGTTCAATTAAATAGCATCACCCCGTGGTTTCACCCGTGTGGCCTTTCGTCGCAATCTCGTGATCTTCCTCGAGAAATGGACTATTCAACACAAAACTTTTAAATATCAAAGACTTTTTCTATTCAAGCTAGTTCCCGAGATTGACGCGTTCAAACAAACAAACTATTCAGCCTTACATTATTGGTATAGATGAAGTGGCGTACCATTTTTACTGATCCAAAGGCTAACAAACTTATTATGTATAAGGATTAGAAATTAGGATACCAATTCCATTTAGTTGGGAAATTGGTTGGAGTGCGTAGAGTTCAGGCATGTATGAAACTCAGAAATTTCATTATTGCCACACAGAAAGTATTGCGAGAAAAGGTTTTGATGTATAAGACACTGGCTGGATATAATTTATTCCGAAAATATAATTATACCTATATTATACGTAAGTAAAAAAGTAAGTTCCAATTTTAAAATTTCATATTTATTTTTAAGATCTATTTTAAATTGTCGTGTACGAAATGGATCTGCGCCGGTAACATTTCTGTGCTATAATTTTTTATGATTTCAAGTGTCACCTGGAACCGGACGGACGAATCATACGATAGATTGCGCGTTATCAAGATTAACTCAACATTGTTATCCATAACATTATAATCCATAAAGCAGTTCATAAACTACGAATAAATATAGGTATCTACAGACATACGTTACGCTCTAACGTCGGCTAAAACAGCTCTGGTGCTGGTATAAAGTGTAATAAGTAAAATATATTATCACAATAACATGTAACGCGGCATCATATCATTTCAGGTCGTGTTTGTCTCAGTCTGCTGTCTACTGCAAACATCCTCGAACTGAAGAGGGTTGTGTAATATGGTAAAGCGACATTTGGATTTAATGTATTTTCTTTTATAATAGACAGTTTATATACAGACAAAGAAGGATAACATAATGCCATTGCGTAATTTTGTAATTGTGAAAGTTCATATGCACTAGCAGTTCGTCCCGGCTTCGCACGGATATTTGACGAAATATGGCAAAAAGGAATCGATTTACGAAAATGTAAAAATTATAAATTCATTGTAATGATGATTAAATATCATGGTGATGACAACAAATTAAATTTGTGACATAATGATCAAAATGTTTTTTAAAATTATAATAGCCTATGTCCACCACAAATGATGTAGGATTCTAATGGTGCTTAAGCTTTCCAAATCGGTCTAGTACTTTCAGGACCTACACAATGCAAAAAAGCAATCAAATGTTTCCTCTCTGTGATATTAGTATAGGTAATATATCTGTTATATCATGGAAAATATATGAATGGGTTTATGGAACACTCACACACGCACACATACATATACACATTTTCACACCTGTTCCCTTAAGGTGGAGGCAGAGGGAACCGAGCGCCATATATCATGGTCCTATTGACGGATCAAATATGTATTAAAGTATAGTTATATGGCCAATTGTGATAAGCACTCTCGCCCGGTTTCCGTCATATACTAAACGCGGTTGAAAAACTCATTTGTGGTGTGGGAGCCCCCACTTAAATACTTATGTTATATGTTTTTGAGAATTGTTGTTAAAGTAGAAACAGAAATTTCTCATCTTGGTTCCATCTGCGTAGCTGTCGTGATTCATCTTGATCGTGGATATGTCGTCGTTGTATCATATAAATAGCCATTTTCAAAAACAGGGTCGTTTAGATTTAGTGCGGGCCGAGGATTAGCCGTGTTGTCATTACGAGACGTTCTTTAATATGGCCGCTGACGTTTAACCTCATTCAATATCTTGGTTTTAGGGAGATGATAGATACAAGTGTATTAGAAACCAGGCCAAGTGTTTTACGAGCAAATTAAAATAAATAACCTAACCTCGAGGGCTTAGTCGGCTCCCTCCTGTCTATGCAATATTATTTGTTTCTCGGTAGTCCATAATCGACGCCATTATTGTTGTCAAGTCAATTGCAATGCTGCGATGCTGCGAGTGTTAAAATTAGAAATTGAAATGTATCAAGGAAACGGATAATGAACCAGTTCAATTCAATAATGCTCGTCTTTTTGAACGTATAACGCCCAACACATTCTGGCGAAATTTCACTTAGCCATATTCAACCCGGCTAATCTTTGGCCCGTCACAAAACGAAACAGCCTTGCTTTTCAGAACTGCTAGCCGTTACTAAATATGGTGATTTGATAATCCGTTGGCGTTAGATATGCAGTTCCAGGACGGTAGGCCGGTTTTCGATACGGAATTCTAAAAACTTTTGATGAAAGGAAAGTTTTCTTTGAGATGGATTCTAAACGCGTGAAACCAAAAAAGGGCTGAGCTCGTTAAAATTGTAATTTATACATATACATGTAATTAAATAGTAGAAACGTCTATCCGTACATTAAATATTTCGATAAAGACAAAAATAATAATAATTAGGTGATAATCAGCTACCCCGATACGTCTGATGGACCTTCAAGAGAAGAGTCTACTTATCTCTTAAACGCCGGCAACGCACCTGCGATTTCTTTGGTGTTGCGGATGTCTATGGGCGTTCGTGGTCACTTCCTTAAGTTGCCCAACTCCTCGTATATACACGGACGGTACGTATATATCTTAAATCTTAAAGGACGGCAAGGCGCCTGCATAACCTCGGGTCATGCGGATGTCTACGAGCGACGGTAGTTACCTATCAACTACTCGTTTGCCCCTTATAATAAGAAAGCCTCCTTTGCTATAAAAAAAGGAAAAAAATAGTAGAGAAAAAGGAAAGAAAAAAAAATGTCTCTTTGTACACACTAATCACCGGAACTACTGGACGGATATGAATGTTATTTTTTTTTTTTGTTGTATAGCTAATAATCCAATGTTAGGATGCAATTATTTTGAAAACTGAAACATCCGATGTAGAACATCCCGGGATAGTAACTTCGATTTTTTCCAATTCAACGAAGTAGCAGGTACGAGCTCGTATATAAATAAGAAGGTATTTATTTTGTAAGAAGTAATATCATAACGATACTGTCCGTGTTGGTTCGGCACTAGCTCACAAAAGGCTCTAAAAAGTGAAGTAGTGTCATGCTTAAGCGTTTCGTGCCGTATGTGAGTATTCGAATAGTCTATTACGATCTATGACTATATAATTATAAAGTCAATTTCGTATACTGTGGCTATCTGTAAAGAGACAAGCCATCACGTCCATCACGCGGGTCATTTCATAATGCACAAGTGTGTGCGCAGACACATGTATACTTTCTTCTCAATATTAAGCCATTCGGATGCTACGGCCATCCGACACGACCGGACACAAGTTAGTCGTGGAACCGACCTCGACGTATTTTCTGAAGCACAGGTGAATAAAGCCGTCTACTTTCCGTAATTCTGACTGACATGTTAGAAATTGAAAAATTCTAATAACACTTTTTGTTCCGATTCGGGACTCAAAGCCAGCACTCCTCGATATATGGTTAGACAAAGTGTTGGGCCACGATGCTTCATGCCCGTGTACACGGTCGCTGCTTCACTCCAATGTTATGTGACAGCTGATTTTCCCGGTTGTGATGTCTTCCTTGATTGCGGGATAGCGAGATTCCTCTTTAAAATAGTTGCGTTTTCCTCATTTACCCAAAAATACATAAGGTCATGCGGCATATTCGATACTCTACGTCACACTTATGCACGAGGACCGTCATGTAATGCATATTACTATAAATAATTGTTGTAAACTAGTGAATGTACCGTGCACTCTTCAAGAATAATGATTGTTAACATTTGTGACCAAGTAATTACAAGGTGACAACCAATTCTCTGTGATTTTAATTGTTCCGTCTAAAGCTAACGGGCGCGCTAGGCCCGGTGCAGAAGTAAAAGTGCTTCCATATTATTTAGTGAGCGGTACACAAACTATTCCTCTAACGTTTTAAAATAATATGTTACCCTGTTAGCTCAACGTGTTCTACATATGTTTCCTCGCGTACTGCAAGATTTACAATTCTCAAAGGGGAATCTCCTCAGCAACTCGAGAGGCAAGACACAAGTATGGGGAAGCGCAAAGCTGGCCTCGCCCTCTCGACCTGCCTCTGAGAGCCTAACCTGAACGTAGTTTACATTAAACGTATTTATTTTTAAATAAAATCACCTTTATATGAGTTTCGTGAAACATACTGATTGTGTTTGGGGTCAAAATTAAAATATGACTGCCTATCTTGGTCAGTAGGGACTATCTTAGAAGGTTCACTTTGTCTTCATAACATCTAAGTTTATAACTTCACGGGAATGCGGTACAATATTAACGGAAGAAGTGGACCTATGTTGTGTCTACTGAAGCGGTGAAGATATCTCTCGCTCAAGGGATGCCAAACGACTTCCTTTATATAAGAGCTTACTTTATATAAGGGCTAAACAAGTAGTCATAGTCTTAAACGAGTACAAATATACATAACTCTCTAACAATAAAGTACACTATCATGTATTTGTAAACTCTGTCACAGGCTTAGTAGGAGCGTAAACTAAAGATCGTGTCAAGTATTTGCTCTCGCAAACTACTTACAACACCGAGCATTACTATGGCAAGTTCTGCAGGAGGTGCCAATACATAATATTGAGATCGAAGCCCTGGACTTGTGCTGGCCGTTACATATTTATGAAGCATGTCCGACACGGGATAATTTATACCATCTCTCTGAATATAGAAGCTCATATTACTTTTGCGAAGGGTTAACATAATGGGATTTTTTCATTGGACCTTATATTGCCTGGGATTGTTTGAGAAATATTGAAGTTAAGTTTAATAAGATCCATTAGGAATGTGTAAGCCGTTCAATGTAATTTTGGTTTTTCGATTCGAGAGTGTTTTCTGGAAATGGCGTAGGTACTATACGTCAAATATGTGAAATACAGAGTTTCTGAATAAACATCGCCCAAAAGGGACGAATGAGAAATGCGACCAATATCTATCGTCATGTAGAATGTAAATTATTATTAATATCTTATTGTGATTATTAGTGATACTAATACTGTACCTGTTAGTACTTGGTCTAGCCATGCTGCAGTGCAGCAGAATTGGGCTGGCACGGTCGGGAAGCTAACTCTCATTCGCATGACACCGTCGCATAGTGTGGTTTGTGAGTAATATATGATGCACTGGAGGAGACGAGGAAAGGAGCGCGGGAAACGAGTCTGCAAGACAATAATCCAGATGTCTGTAGGAGTCCATGGGCTCAGAATGGTCGTTTGCTCCCCTATGTTAAAGAGGGAACCTGGCCAAATTTACGGGATTCTTTTCTATCTTTCTTTCATACAAAGAGTGTTTCCGAGCCCATGTCTTTAAGAGGTTTTGGAAAAAGTACACATATTATGTAGCCCCTGAATTGTGAGATTTGTCAGTCAAATTCGACAAGTTAGTGTATCTTGTCTAAAGATCTAACTACTAGCTCTTTTAAAATACGTTTGTTCCCTAAACTAGTAGTCGGAAGCCATTGGTATATAGAAAGGCAGATTATTAATTTGGATTAAATAAAACTGTTTTTATGGATTTTTTTCGCGGTTTTTAACGGGCTTCGCCCACCACATGTTCCCGCCACTGTTATTCCTGTGTCTCCAGGATTGATATTGGCAACCACGATGACCCTTTGATATGATCGTAGGGAGTCCGAAATAAAACCTATTATTGGCGCGGTTTATATTCGCGGTATATATAATATTCCAACGTTTCAGAAGATTCACTGCAGACGTCGGACTAGTTGTGTACTTTTCCGGATTTTTTTTTCTATTGTAATAAGTAGTAACATTCGTGTAAGCCGTTATGCAGGTCGATATCTTGACATCAATTATTGAAGGTTATTTATTTCCCTTTCTTCCCTCAGTCACAGTACGAGACGCGATTGAATGGTTGTACTTTAAGGCGGTATTATGTGAGCGAGAATTACCTCCCCAATCGTGCTGGTCTGATTCTACAGCTATGCTATAACAAAACGACTTCTTACAACTACTGCCACTTGTTACTGCGTAAACATCAAAGACAACGCTAGCCATAATTTTGGACTTAGATTGGTGATGTCTAATCCTTTATACGAGGAATTCTTCTATGGTATATTATCGATCCAGCCAAACATATTATACATTATAAAACTCATCAAGAATTGTTCTATCAATGGGTGAAAACCGCGTGAAAATTCGTTCAATTTGAGAAAATTTGCCTCTGTATAGTTTCCTTTTGTGAGAAAATTTATAAACTAAGTACAGTAAGGACTTGTGTTACATTATACTAGATAACGGAAACATATTTAATATTTGTTTTCTGAATATAAGGAAAAATATATTTTTAAGATTATTTGAGGTTATAATCTGAAGTACATAATTATAAGACATTCATGACCTGAGCGGAACCCACTACCTCTGACGCAAAATGCACGACTCTCATAGTTGTGCACCATGCCAGCTGGTAGTCAATTATATGTATTTTATTTATTGTTGTAATTATATCATCATCATCATCATCATTATCAGCACTTATCTGTCCACTGCTGGACGTAGGCCTCTCTCAATGAACGCCAAGACGACCGATCTCCTGCTACTCGCATCAATCCCGGACCAGCTCCTGCACGGAGAACGGTCGACCAACACTTTGTTTTAATTATATGTTTATGGAATCATATTAGGTTACAAATTAACGCAAAACAATTGCATATATAACATTCCCACTTTATTGGAAATCTGACGCCAGCTCCAATGAAACTGTGTATTACAATCAGGGTAGTATTATTGTAATTGTGGAGTTACGCAAAGCGAAAATGGTTCGATTGTGTGAGATATCTAACGAATACGATATTCATCAGCCTTTGGTCTGATATAGGTACTATTTGGCTTATAACCTGTTCACATACTTTTTATAATTTATGGACGTCGGTAGTGTCCAGGGCACTAGAACACTTCTATTGGTTGTCTGTCCTCAAATATTGTAAATTTTGGAACGCAGCCATAACATGACCAGCACGACATGTGACGCCTCAGTGGTCTGATCAGATGGGGCTCCGAACGGTAACGCGTCATCAACCGAATAATAGAAAATACAAAATAGACACCGACGAAGAAAAATAGAATAAACATTACGAATGCTATTTCACAAAAACAAAGTAGCCACAATGAATAATAATTCACAAATTGAATCAAAACGGGGATAACTTCCAATCAATTCGGTAAGTATCGATAAAAATAATTCCCCTCGTCAATAAATTAACGATTACTAGTGGTGATAAATTCGAGGGTAATTGCGAAAAAACGGGCGGCCCGACGGAGAATTCATAAAACATCCTTTGAAAGAATGTCGCTGGTCGCAAATACCACTTATACAGAATTTATTTTACGCAGAGGACATAAATAAGATGGAGGGTTAAGGAAATTGTAAGTAACTGTGGAAACGCCTACGGTTGGGTATGTTTTACATGTACTCCTGCGATTTCCGAGAGAGACAGACATACGGAACTAATGTCGGTATAAATCTTAGGCGCTACTTACCGCTGTAAGATTAGTGTAGCATTATACGTGCTTTATTAATCCACGTGCACATATTGTGCGGGCTAACTTTATTTGCAGGGCATCTAGACTGCTTTATTTCCTTGTTAAAAAAGCTCACGTAGAATATCTAATATTTTACAGCAACGATGTGTTATTTGCGGGGGTTATATGGACGCGGAGTGTTTAGAGTGTACCTACACATATTTTTGTGCACGCTAGTCAACAGAACAGTTTGTACAATTTAGACGACCAATCAGGCCATAACGTAGGAGGGATATGTGCGCATGTTTGCTCAATGAGTGAGACCATTGAGCAAACATGCGTTCAAATCCATACCATGACTATTTGTAGAAAGTGTTTATAATATATAGGAACGCAAATTTTATTAATGTATTAACAATATATACGTCCATACTATTATTTTAAATATGATAGTATCTATGTTTGTTACTATTTTACGGCTTAACACTAGACACGTTTTGATACAGTCTGGTACCCATACAGTTGAAGACCTGAGTTCAAACATTGGTTAACTTTTATTTTAAGTTTTAAGCAATAGCGCTGTAAATAAGAATATAAAATAAGAATATAATTAGGTTGTTAGAATTTTTATATGTTATATATGACCCTGACTGTGTGGGGGCGGCCTTGGAATACCCTTACCCTTAATCCAAGCCCAGGGTGGCGTAAGAGTCGTCAAAATGGCACTAGGCTCTTAACAACAAAGAGGCTTCAGTGAGCTGGTTGTTTGGTATTCCGTCTGTTTCATAGTGACAGAGAAGTAGACGGGAGCACCAGACAGCGGTCACGCCGAGTGATGGCGGTAAGATCAATCGGATCTGTGACAGGTAGCAGTGGCACAGGTCCGAAAACCTAATTTGCGATTGCCAATCCGCCTACTCAGCGTGGCAATTATAAGCATTTACCTATAGTGGGCGACAACAGCAGAATTCGGTTCACTCCCCCAGTTCACTGCAGTTCCACTAGTCCTGGCCGCAGTGGCGGGCACGGTGACGGTTGAACCAGGGGTGCTAAAAATCTCCGAGCTACGGATCGCAACCACCGACCTGGCTTGGTTGAGCTGGAGGCAGAACACGAAAAATCCGATTGCACGTTCTGGGGTTATGTGAAGTCCGAAGACAAGGCGAGGACACCATAACTCTGCCATCAGGTTATCTATTCCACCTCAGGGAAGGTGACATTCCATCAAGGCGGCGTGGGATTCCTCGTAAAACAACAGTAGTAAACAGGCAGGCCCTCGTAGGCATCATCGTCGAAATCTCTAGTGTGTAGAGTAGGGCGGCGTATCTCGTACTTAAACTCACTAAGAGGTACAGCCTCAAAGTGATACAGGTATACGCACCAACCTCGACTCATTCAGATGTACGTAAGGCCTTTGAACCTTATACATGCAGGTAACTTATGAGGATCAAAGGCCTTACATAACACCTGTAAGGTTCACTTTAATGTTGTTATGGGGGACTTTAATGCCAAAGTGGAAGTACGAAATGGTGTCGAGTCGGGTCTGGGACCACATGAAGTCGGAAGTCGAAATTGCAGGGGGCAAATGCTGGTAAATTTCCACGAGAAAGAGGGCCTCTCTTTAATGAAATCTTTTATTTTAAGAAGAGGCCCATAGGAATTGGACATGGCACAGCCCCGATACTGTAACAAAGAACGAAATTGAACGTTATTATGAAGGACCGAAAGCATATATTTAGGGATGTCTCCGTGATCCACAGGTTTAAAACCGGAAGTTATCACCGATTGGTTAGAGGCTCTCTGAATACAGTCTTTCAACGCGAGCGTGTCCGATTAGTACAATCGACACTCCGACGTAACTTACGACTTACCATGGTAGGTTGTGAAAAATTACAACTGGCATTGTTAAACCGGTTCGATGCCATAGACATGTCGGAAACTACAATGGAAATTGACGAGGCCATGAGTGGCGTGATTGATTGCATGTGGAAAGTAGGTGAAAGTATACGAGCGGGAAAACTAAACTCTCAGACGAGACGCTTGGACTTATGAGGAAACGCAGAGCATACGGAGACGTTACGTCTGCCGATGTCAAGCTTCCTTCAAAGCGAATCCGCAAACAGTGCGATCCGCGAAAAAACAAATACGCAGCGGGTTACCGAAGCGTCTGAGGAGAATAGAGTGTTGAAGATTTTTGTGGGGAAGCTTGGAAGAAGTCATCTGACAAAGGTTAGGACTGATTCTGGGGTTACTGTTTCTTCTAAGCCTGGGATCTTATTTGAGATCGAAGCTATCTATAGCAAGCTGAATACGTCGCACGCTCCTCATCCCGATATCCTAAGCAACGATCCGCGTGCAAGCCTAGGACGACATTTGACAGGCGGTCTGTTAGACGTCAGCTTGAGTGAGATTGAGCCTGGTTTTTGCGCAGTTAAGAGGGGTAAAAGCTCAGGGGCAGGACGAAATTACAGTCGAGCTTCTTAGAGCAGCATACGAACCCGTATTAAGAGAGCTAAAAAAAGGTTTTTAATTTTGTCCTTCAGCGGGGCGTACCTCCCAAGGCATGGCTTGGAAGTGACGGTGTTTTGTTTTTTAAGAAGGGTGACAAATAATTTCTCCAAAATTACAGACCAATTTCACTTCTTGACCATATTTACGTTTTATTCTCAATAGCCTTGACGAATCGTCTTATCATAAGGCTTGGCGAATTCCAGCAATCAGGCTGCGTTTCGCAGAGGGTTTAGCACCATGGACTACATTTTAACCATAAGGCAAATTATACAAAAGACACATGAGTACAGTCAGACGCTGTGCCTTGATTAGGTGTGGACGATGAAAAAACTTTCGACTCTGTAGAAACCTGGCTGTTCTGGAAGCCTAACATCACGTCGGGTCGGTTGGGGATACGTCGAATTACTGAGAGCACTGTATGACGCTGCTTTTATGTCCGTGACGAATCCTCAGAGTTTGAAGACGAAAGCTTTCGACAAGTGCGTTCTCCCCGTCATGACCTACGGAAGCAAAACATGGTTTATTAATTTACGAGTGGTCCCTAAGTTTGGGGTAGCTCAACGGACTCTTGAACGTCCTATGTTAGTTGTTTCTCTATCCGACAGAATTCGTAACTAAGTCGTAAGACAAATAACTAAAGTATCCAATATCACGCGACGAATAGGCTCGCTAAAGTGGCAATGAGCTGGTCACACTATTAGAAGAATAGATGGCAGGTGGGCCAAAAAGTTTCTGGAGTCTAGGCCCCGCTTAGGAAAACGAAGTGTTGGTCGACATTCACCAGGTGGAAAGACGATCTACGTAAATTAGCCAGTGTGGGATGGATGCGAGTAGCAGGAGATCGGTCGTCTTGGCGTTCATTGAGAGAGGTCTGTGTCCAGTATTTCACCGATAAATGCTGATAATGATGATGTTGATATATGACCCCTTGGGGAGGGGAAAAAAAGGGCAACGCATCGGCATAGTAATTAGGTGGATGTTCATGGGCGTCGGTAGCCGTGAATAGGCTCCGACGTCTCGCTTGCCAGGGAGGGTCCTGTTCTGTGTAAAAAAATGAAAAAATTCTAAGAACGTAGCTGAAATTTGGCCGACGTATGTGAATGTATATTATTTTGTGAAACTAAGTATTGTGAACATACTATGATTCTCGAAAGGACATAAAGAAATAAAAAGTCACAATCCCCAGTAAGTCACTATCATCAGTAGTGATAGTCATCTCAGAAGATGAAGTAGGAGATATAAGTTGCGGTATAGCTTTCAGAGATATAAGAGAAATGGGATGGCTACTGACACCGACCGATATGATATTCCACCACCCCAATTTGACAGCGGCTACTCATAAACCACACAAGATGCGATAGTATTAGCATTCATTTTTAAAGCGGTATCTCGTGAGCGAGAGGCACTACCTCGTGCCGAAATAGCGTCATGCTAAAAAATTTAAAGCCTTACAAACTGTAAGGATTTATGTTAGGACTGTTAGGATAATATATATGTCACAACACGTTGACCTAGCCCTGTTCTAAGTACCGTAAGGACTTGTGTTACAGGCACTAGACAACGGACCGTATAATTATATAATATTTTTCTATATTCAAGAAATCTTATATGTTTAAGATTTTATCATAGGAACACATATAATACATATATAAACATCCATGACCTATAAGGAGTTCGAATCCGCTACCTCTGGCGTAACACGCGGACTAATCGCCACGTTACCAACTGAGCCAGCCGGTCGTCGAAACGACACTAACTATATTGAGATTTTAGATGGTAATAATGTTGTCAGTATTTGTGATACATTTTATTTGCATCACCTAGTACACCTGATAGCATCCGACGAGCGTTTTATTAAATTGCTTCACTTTAGCGCTCATGAATTTTAGCCCCGTCCCCGTACACACGTGATTTCCTTTTTAAATATTCACTACTATAGCCGCCACCTGCGCCCTTATTCCTCGTTAGCTATGTATTAGTGATGTACCTGTCGATAAACTTTTATATCGATGTTATAAAATTAAAGTTATTATTTTACGCACTGAACGTGGAAAATACTGAATGAATTACTAAGACAGTGGTCGTTTAATGCAAAATTATAATTTATATAAATTTTATAAATTTAAGTAATTTATATATTCAAGATATTTATTACAGAAATACATATAATACATATATAAACATCCATGATCTATGCGGGATTCGAACCCGCGACCTCTGGCGTCACTTGACCAACTCAGCCAGCCGGTCACTAAATATAATTATAGCAGTTGCTTTTAAGAGCAGCTTTGAGGAAATTGTGATATCTCTTTAATTATGCTTGTTTCTGTTAGATGCACCTACAAGATGCCGACTATAGCTGAAGATTTTGCTTGTACTGACTACCAGTTTGACTGCCAAAATGCAGACGAAACCACGAGACGCTGCTGGTGGGTAATGCTGCAATATGCAATAAAATGGCATTGTTTATGCAGCAAGGAAGCCATCGTATTGTTTGAATTGTATATTCTTGGTATAGTAGCAATGCATTGTCCATAATACTACATCCTCTTATGCAACGGAATTGGGCCGGCATGACCGGGGAAGTATCTCTCGTTCACTTAATACCGCCGTTAAGTGACAATTACGGTGTGGGGTTTATGCGGTTTATGAGTAGCCGCTGGCCCATTGCGGGAGAGGTGAAAAGGAGGGCAAAGAATCATCATAGTACTTACGTGAATGTTTATGGGCGTCGGTTGTAGTAAAAATGGCTCCGCTATCTCGTTTGCTCCCTGTTCTATATAAAAATATTAATAATTAATAATATAAAGCATTTATCCTGTTATTTTTTTATAGCAACAGGGGCCAAACGAAAAATCTGAGGCTTCTCACAACTATCGACGCCCAAAACCTCCGCATAATTACTACGCCGA
>JAFELO010000391.1:238252-300835 GCA_017140195.1 Eumaeus atala | reverse complement strand
GAGTGATCAATATCAATTATTGCTTCTGTCGTTATTGTTCAAAATAATATTAATTTAAATTTGATCATGTTCCTATTATTTCACCACAATACATTTATTTCGCAGTAGTTTTTTACAAATTGATAGAATCGAGGAGTATTTTGCCATGTGATAACGCTCATAAACATTCTCATACCTAGAGGTTATGCTAATATTTTTAACCACTTTCGGGTAAAATGGTCCAGAGAAAGAGGATAAAGTTAGCCTCCTAATCGACCACTTGAACTTATTGAACGTAAATACTTTTTGTATTAAGACAATTCACTTCCCGCCGGCATTATGAGAACTAGAGGTAAATTTCATGATCGTTTTTTTTTTGCAATACCTACCAAATTTTCAATTCAGCTCAACATAGTTGCAGCGAAAGTGTTCACAGAAATAAATATTATTGCAGTCATGACAGCATATTTACATTTATTTTTAAATGTATACATACAATATAGGCAGAATGTTCCTACCATTTGAAGTGGGATAATAGCAACCTAGCTAGGATTGTATGTCTCACACAAATGGATAATATCAAGTTGTACGGAGATGTATATATAATAAAGATATCATTTCATTCCTATGAAGTAATGATATTTTGAAAATATTTTGAGTTATGACTAAGCTGCAAATAACCTACTAGTGTTCAATATTTCACGCAACTACTTAATGGATTTAATTGAGATTTGGCACAAATGTTCAAAACAAAAGATATCGTATAAACATATTTTTCTGTTTATGTTTTTTAGAAATGGATTTAGAAAAAGTAGATATGACGGATATTTTTCAGAATATTGCAAATTGTTAATTAATTTCCAAAAATATTAGAAATAGTTGTCAATAATTTCGGTATCTACAATTATTTAAAGACTTACTCTGGTACTAAAATATTACATAGCCTATATTCATCAGAGTGTAGGATCCTAATGGTCAAGTAAGTTTTTAGTAGTTTTGTAGCCTTTTCAATGAGAACAAAAGGACACTGTATAATATCAGTATAGACAATACCGGGTCACTGCTAGAATCTATCAATATTTTTTTAATGAACAATACTATCGATATAATTATACACCTCACCTAAACAATATGTAGAACTTAATTTTATGTTTCATTTGAGCGAAATCCTTTTAGCACTAGTCTTACACTATATACAAATTAGTATCATATTGCAAACATATTCTATAAATATATTGTCATGACTGTAATTACTGCAACTGATTCAGAATGAAACTTATAAGAAAACAAATCACACTCGTATAATACCAGCACTAAAATGTTGTGATGACATGCGGCAGTGTCAAATTGGGCCAGCACAACCGGGTGATTTTTTAATAGGCAAACGGGGAAAAACGAAGCATTTCAACGACTACCAACACCCATGAATATCAGCATAATTATGCCGTTGCGATGCCCTCCTTTTCATTACGGTGGTATGAAGAGAGCGTCATGAGGAGGAGAGAATTGTTGTGTCATGCACCATGCATGGCACTAACCCCTCCTATGCAGCATGGCCTACCTCTTTGAAATATACCTCTTGTTCATATGATACCACCGCAAAGATGTTTATTAATCTATACTGTCACCTTACGTGCGGTCTGTTAAAGAGAAGGAGATTAACATGTCTACCGCTTTACAAATGTTCTGGACGTTGGCTCTATAGCGCCTAATTTGTAGAACAAAGTCCCCTAAAGCTGTCTGTCTGCATCTGATCGATTCTTTCCTAATCTATAGAATGTATTCTAATGCGGTTTTACCAATGAATAGAAGAATTCACGAGGCAATTTTAGTGTATGATTTCTAATTCACTGGCAGAATTACAATAAAACTACTTTTACGGATTTTATCGCGGTTTCTCTAACGCGGTCTGTACAAAAAGTAAACATAATACCTCAAGACAGCAAGATATAATAAGTACTGTTTGCGTTAATCGGAACAACTATAATTATAATTCTACGGGTACTTTAAAAAAACTTGGTACATCAGGACATCTGTCGTCAAAGTCAACCCGTGTCCACGGTTGCTGTAAAGCTTCTGAAACGTCTGGCTACATAAATAATTTATATATAATTTAATATTACGCGAATGTAAGTCATTACAATAACACTACTTTTACGGATTTTAATCGGATACGGATTTTAATCCGTAAAAGTAGTGTTAGTGTAATGTCTAACATTCGCGTAAAGTTAAGACATCAATCACCGGCAGAATCAGGGCAGTTCACTAGTATACTATAAGATTTAAATATTGCAGTGTTCCGTGTACTTTGATAGATTATAGATATTCAATTTCACGTTGTAATTTTATGCACTTGTTTGCTGACAGATAATTTACCCACTATCTACAAGTACCTACTGTAAGAGGTTGGAAAGTAGACACATATATGAAATTATTTTAGAAAAAATTTGGTGTGGGATACTTAGGATGTATAAGAGGATATGTTCTACAAGGGTTCAGAGTTTCGAATGTTTATATGTTGGTATCTTCGTTTGTCAGCGCATTACTTGAAAAAAGTTTAAAGTCTTTAATGTAAACTTGAATAATCAATCGATAATATTCTCTGTCAAGTTGTATATTCAAAAAATAACCGTAGGTATACTTTTTATTAGCAATATAAATAATAAGGAAACAATAATTAACTATATAGCCGGTAAAATGAAACGGTTCTCCAAACTTGATAAGATTGAAACAAATGAATAAGAGTAGTAGTAATGTAGATTTTAACATATGATTAGAAGTTAAGGGTTTCATGTTCTAAAAGATACTTTCCTTCAATATAAAAATGGCCTATTTAGCTGCCCACGTATAAAATAATTTCATTTTGCTCAACGTACCAACAATTTTAAGATCACACGCCTACAGAACATTTTGCGTACAAAGTTCGATATATTCTATTTGGTTCTTTTATAGCGTAAAGGAGCAGTTGAAATATTTTGACGACAGCTGACGACTACATATATCTGGATGATTGTCACGTGGGCGTGTTTTGCTGCTTTTCGCCTCGCCTCCAATGGGTCAACGGAAGCTCATAAACAAAAAGGGTCCCGTACGTAACATTATCTCTAAAATCCGACAAATAACACTTTTGTTGTATAAGAGCCTTCTAAAATAACAAATCTATTCCACTTTTTACTATTTGTTGTTATATTGGATAAAGAACAAAGTGTGAAAAAGTCTGTGAAAATTATAACATTTCTCACGATTCTGGAGATATACCTAAGTAATAAATAGACGGACAAACGGATGGAGTCTTAGTAATAGGGTCCCGTTTTACCCTTTGTATACGGACCCTTAAATACGGTATTTCATAGGTCTATTGGGGTCGTATTCAAAAAAAAAACATCTAACATGTTGTGAGTTGTACAAAGTATGGTAATGAACTAGGCATATATTTTATGTTGAAAATTTGAGTAGTTCTTTCATTTCTTATAGCCATGTTTCTTTCTTTAGAATGTCGCTCAGAAGATAGGTCTACAATTCTTTAGATAGATGGTCGCTTCTGTTTCTCTCGCAGAATTGGTTTTTTCTGTTTTTATTTTTATATACAGTAGTCGTCCTACTCAAAGCGATCTTTAGTCTTACTGGTGACTCAAGATGCCCAGAAAAATTAAAAGAAACCTAGAGTAGAAAGTTACCAAGTGGGTCACTGAACTTTCATAAAATAGCACCAAGCGCGCCAGTATAGCCACCTCCACACTCTCGCTGGCCACATTGAGCTGTAATGCAGTAACGGCTTTATCTCACAAACACTATCCACCGTCTGAATGAATGGACCCATTTTTTTTTTAATTTTCGGAAAAAGAATTTATGCGCGTTCACCTACACTGGTGGAGTTCCGGTGGTATGTGGGGCCCGCGACACATTAGCTTTTTTTTAGCTAGGCTTGAACCTTGAACATTACATTTTTTGTTTGGTGATGAGGTGCCCCGGAACAAGGAATCATCAGGGCGCCTCGACGGCTAGTCAGCCCCCTAGGGACCGATGCCACCTCCATAGATTGGGTCGTTCCGCACTACAGAACAACTCTACCAACTTTGGGACAGTGCAACGGGGTAAGCGTCCCATCCTCGCTCCTTGACCCGTGCGCAATATCGCCGTCTCATTTTGCTCCTTTTCCCCTTTTATAAGAAATGAAAGGGGTACAAGAACGCCTCCTTCTGCTCTTTAGTTCCCCTCTTCTCATAAGAGGGGTACAAAGAGCCACCCCCTCCTCGGTTCAATTGGCTTCGCCTACGGTGTCTCGGATCGCCCCAGCGCTACTGGGCCCGGATCCGCCAGTTCAGTGAGTGTGCATAGACCTAACGCACAATCCAGTGCCAACAGTTTTTCTCTCGCTCGCTCAACCGCTCGGATCCGTTCCAGCACGTTACCAGCTATCCTTTTCAGCATTGCGTTCTTTTCAGGACGTGAACGCCGAAGCGTGCCGGAATATACAACTATAGTAGCCTGTCGCCGTGACGTCACGTTAGTTTATTTTAAACGGGCGTGATTATCGCGGCGCCCCGCCGAAGCAGTTCGCCTTGAAGGATCGCGGAGGACAACACCTGGCTCGGTATGAGTAAGTTACTTGTACTCTAACATGTCTCAGCCTACAGACCACGGGCCTCCCGACCGCACCAGGACAGCCTCCACTTCCTCAACATCATCCAACCGCTCGCTCCCGAGAGACCCGAGGATTAGAAGCGGAACCCCTCCATCATCAACAGCTAAGAACCCGATCGCCACCGCAAAACTCCTGATACACACTAGTCAGGTAAGCAAGCCCCGCACCAGCCTCGCCGTGAGTGCACCGCACACGCCATGCACCGAAATGGCACTGGCATGCTGTGCGAAGGACACTCCCGGACGCGAGGCCAAGACCGTGCAACCGCCTCGCAGCGAGTTGAATTGGGCCGACTTCATCACGAAAAACAGAGAGTACCTTCACGGCTCTGAGTTCCTGCGCACCATGGTCGGTTACCAGCAGTCGATGCAGAAGGTGAATTCGCCGCCGACGCTGGTAAACGATTAAAAGCTTTAGAAAAGCGGGCACGCTCCCCATCACCGGCCACACGAACTGATGCTCGTTCGGCTCCTGCCGACCCGGGCCGATCAGTTCGGTTTCAGGACTGAGCACTCGACCACCCACCAACTCATCCGCTCCATACCTTTTTTTCACCAATGGACATGGTCAACAAAAAGGAATCAGTCGCAGCGCTTTTCCTGGGCATGGCAAAGGCGTTCGACCGTGTCTGGCACGAGGGTCTCCTCTTCAAGCTTATCGCTTCCCAGGTTCCCCGGGTTCTAGTCATCATAGTGCGGTCCTTTCTGAGCCGCCGCACTTTCTACGTCAGAGTGGAGGATGTCCACTCACTCACATGCACCATCGGGGCCGGAGTACCTCAGGGTAGCTGCCTCTCAGGTATGTTGACGACATCCCCTGTAGCGAGGGAGTCATGGCCACTCGGTACGCCGACGACACGGCGTACCTTGCAAAATCGCTGAACCACCAACACGCGGCTACTAAGGTCCAGAGGTTCCTGGAGATGCACCCCGACTGGCTGTCGAAACGGTGGCTGAGCGTCAGCACCGCCAATTCACAGGCGGTGATCTTTCCCCGATGTCGGAGCCTCCTACAACCATTGGCACTCAGCGGCGAACCCATCCACTAGGCCAACCAAGTAAGATACCTGGGCGTTTGCTTGGACGCCGGCCTAACCATGGGTCCACATGTCTGCGTCTCTGCGGCACGGCGATAACTGTAGCCAGCGCTGTCGAGGTTCCTTCCGCTCAAGGTAAAAATAATGATTTATAAGCTTTACATCCTCTCCCGCCTGGCGTATGCGGCTCCAGCGTTCTATCGCCTGCTGGCGCCCTACCACAAGCGTCGATTGCGCGCGGTCCAATCCAGGGCCCTGCGCCGCATAGTCGACGCCTCCCGCTACGTCTGAAACTCCATAATTTCCCGGGACCTTGAGGAGGAGGACGACGACAGGTACATGTAAAAATAAAAACAGAAAATACCTATACGATATTGGCGAACAGGTGGGAGCCTGTTCGCCAAAGCGCATTGGCTCCCTATCCCTATCACGGGTGACCTTCCGATCGCAGAGCGTACCCGCGCGAATCCGTGTAGCCCCCTGTTGCGCTGGACGCTGGACCGTCGCGGGCGCTCACAGGAGCAAGGACGCCTGTGGTCAATACACCACTTTAACATTGCTTCCGCCCCGCCATTAGACCTTATAGCTTTTCTGCCTATCACTCAGCTTCTGTCATGCTTTTACGCCTTCATTCACAAATCACTGCTCCCCTCTCTCAGAACTCATTCATCATGCTTCATCATGCTTCCTTGCTCACACGCTTACAAACGCCTCATGCTTTTACCATTCATGAATTCACTTATCTAATCTAATTATGTCTTCATAATTCACACCTCTACTGCTACGCATCCTATCTCCCTTACTGACTCCTATACCTTCGTGCTCCTTCGTATCCAAGTCCCCGTAGTAGGGTTCCTACCACGTAGATACGGTACGGGAATAGCTTCCTTCACCCCTTTTTTCCTTCTTCTTAGCAAGCCGCGGGGCTCAATCCCCGCCTGATCAGCGGGTAACAACTGCCTGATAACAACTGGTCGCTGGCTGCCACTCACTGGGCCTTCGCCGGGATTACCGGCGATCTCACCCGGTGGGGGCAGACCGCCCAGGACAACCCCGCTATGAGGACGGGAATCCGGGCCCCACCGGCCACTGCCCCCTAATGCGATCTGTAAAGATCACCCCAACGACCGCTCCATAGTAATGGAGTGAGACCCCGCTGCCGCCGGAAGACGAACAAAGTCCTGATACGGCACCCTCTGCCCCCTTGCGGGGGTATGAGATGACCCAGTCACTACTGGGCCCCACCAATACGGCAAGGCTTGAAACATAGTAAGGGGAAAGGGAAAATTAACTGCTTCAGCTTAGAGTAACAGAAACAAGAACAGATTAAGAGAAAGGCGGGTTGCTGGGTATCTAAATGACTCTATCTCGGAAAGTTGTTACTGTGACGTAGTACTTTTTCATACATTTCATGTATTTCAATTAGATCATTTAATACTAATTGGCACTTAACAATATAAATCTGTTATGTACCAAATACGCCTCGTTCTACCTTGGATCTCTCGAGTCTCCCCTGCCATAATTTAGAGACAGGCTGGTCACAAAAAGCGGTTCGCGTCTGGCACTCGTCTGAAGTGCAGCGCTAATTATCCTTCGGTTTTCACCCTCATATCATCATCGGTGTACAGCTGAGCGCGAGCTTATTTTAATAATATTAGACTTGTTTTTACAATAATCGTCATGAGTCAGGCGACGTCCACTGCTTGACGCAGTCATAGACGCTCTACGTGGCACGGTCAACTTTATTTCATTAATACATAATTATGGTTAGTAAATCTTATTCTAGTTTGTTAGCCCCATCCTGATTCAAGCCTTGACGCTGTTAAGGCTCAGTAGTCTGCGGTGAACCCAAACAGCTGAATCGAATCTGCACTTAATTTTCGATATATTAATAGCCCTTTCTTTTCTTTTAAAAGTCTGGAAGGCGGTGTCGCCTCGATAGACCATTGCTTGTGAGACCACTACTTCTCTTACGTCCGAATTGTGGCACTATTATTATAGATATATACCTCTCGAGCACATCATGTGCTGTAATGTTTTAGAGTATAATTAAACGAGCAGTGGGAGCCATTGGTATTGTATATCTGTCTAGACATCTACATAGACTGTAATGTGGCGACAGTTATGACAGCTGAAGCCTGTGGCATACACAATGCATGAGATGAGGACACCTCGTGTGGGTACCTCCGTGATGTGTTATAGCTTGCCACCGTACACGTAATATTCCTCACCTAGAGTCCATTAGGATGGTCACACAGCCCTCATATATATGTCATCCTGGCGTGACACAACAGCACTTATTTTATATAACAGGGACGCCCAATAACCTCTGCATGTGCAGTAGCATTGTCTTTTTATCCCGTTCCCCTAATGGGTTATGCACTATAAACCGCATGAAAAAAGCGACCACTTAGTGGTCACTTTGTAGTGATATCATTGGTGAGACAGGCAGCTCTCCAGTCGTACTAGCACAATTTGGCCGCATGGTTAGAGCATAGCACATTCCTGCTTAAAAAATGACGCGTTTCGTGCATTTTGCAAGGTTGGTTAACATTTTTCAATTCTGGGGGAGAGATTCATCAATTAAGCATTATAATTGACCATCAAAACATTATAAGCTTTACTGCTGCACAGTTGTATAGTTCACCAAAATAATTGAAGTTCATTCAATTAATGTTAGGAACTTCCTATGTCTACATCCTTCAACTCATCTAATAGAAAAGAAACATGATATCGCGTCTTGAGATGTAATAGATAGGCATATTTGTATGATTTAAAAAATCTATTTGAATGTATATGAAGTGAGTCTCGTAAACCAGGCAAAATTATGCGCATACACGGTGCCCGAATATCTGGCACGGGGCCACTGGCGACGGCGAGGGCAAATAATTTACTTTTGAGCTTACCCGAATATGAACACTTTTTGGTATGTATTTTAACAGGGTTGTCCTGTTGACGCTTCGGGCATGAGGGGGCAAACCTACCAGAGAAACGTCAAAGAATTCATATTCAACTTCTACCGGTCCTCTACACTATTTAATTACCTGTTTTATAGCACTTATCTATCACCTCAAACAGTTTCTTATCATAATAATGAGTGAGCAATAATATTTTTTAAATATCCTCATTTTTCAATAAAACAAATTGTACAACAAATACGTTTCCGCACACCTTGTGAATACAGAATTAAAGCAGCCAATTCAAAATGGCGATCAAACTTTAGGGGCAGCAGCTGGTGCCGTGCGTAGGTACTAAATATTCGTGAAAACCTTCATAGTAACAAATGCTTCCGCTAGGCACAATCCGTGATACTTAAAATGTGTTGAGAAATACATAACAATGTATCGTTAATATTTATATATTTAGGTGACGAGAGCCTCGTTGCCTAAGTGGCGCCAACAGGTGGCATAATGTATTTACAAAATCACTGATTTTAATAATAAATAGATTGTATATTATATATATCTGTCGTGTTACGATAGGTAATAATCATAGTCAGGTTACAGGCAGTTCCTTGGCACGTTAACATGTGACTTCCACAATATGATTAAAATAGTTCATTAAGAAATATTCACAAAAAGAACTTAATTAAGTTCAACTGAACGGTGGTGAATGAAAAAAAGTGAATTAATGATATGAACGATATCGCGTTTCCATCAAGTTTTTACGCATTAACTTCTTTGGAATCTATGAACTGTCCGATATTAGGCTATATTTCAGCTTTAAATGATTTCTACATTTTGTTCCAATGACGTCAATGCTGGTGTAGAGGATCAGCTGTCCAAGTAAGATCAGGGGTTGTTTACCACTGACCTCAATACTTATAATATATACTTCGTGGTATTTTACATAAAACTATTGGGAAACAAACAGACACGTTATATTTTTCAAGTTTGTTTCTACATTAGCAATTAAACTTTGGTAACGATTTTCTGATGAGGGTCTGAGGGTCGCGTCTAGAATGAGACGTGGCGTGAAATGAAATGTCAAACGAGCCTAAGCCTAGGATGGGGACAAATGTATCTACTTCAGGCTAGACAACAATGCAAGACACGAGAATAAAGATTGGATCTTTGTAAATATTATACTCCACGAGAAATACTTCTACTTAATTTTATAAATACTAATCTGATTGTGTTTACGGTAGCGTATTGGTGATTGGGTGAAAATGAGCAACGCATCGTTTTGTGTAATTGAGAGGATGTTTACAGGCACTGTTAGTTATCAAGTGTATGGTTTCTCCTTTGACTCTTTATACTTTAAAATGAGTGTGTGTTATATTTCGTCGCTTGCTAATATTTTAGAAATTATGATTATATATTTTGTAAAATATATCGTGCTTAAAATAATATTTGAGAGCACGATAATATTATAAGTCGATTCACGCTTTTGGTTCCTTGATATCATTTGACTTGGACATAATGTGAACCTCGGTGGATAAAGTTGATTTGATAAAACGAACCTTCGAACGTTGATCTACAAAATTATTCGGCGTCTCAAAACTGTGCGTATGACAGATGTGCCCTTGCCAAATTATGTACATTGTAAAAACAACTTAGGTCATGCCCGTACATGACTTTAAGTTGTTTTTACAATGTGCATACATTGCAATAAAATATATTTATATAGAACAAGAATTCTTTAAGAGTGACAGTTCAGTATGAAATCGTAAATTTTGTATTTTGATAAATTGAAGCGTTCGGACAACTGGATAGTTTCTTTGATCGAAGTTTACTAAGAAGAAAATATTAGAGCTAAAGTAAAATTATTAAATTCAATTTAGTTATATTAAAATTAGATTTAATTATTTCATCTACCTGCTATAAATATTTGTCTGAATAGTTATACGTTCTATTCTGACTTCGATATTATACCAAGAATATTAATAATTTTTCAAAATTATACTTATACAAGCATAATACACATTCATTATTATTTTTAATCCCTTTAGTGCGGTTTTTCATTTCCGTCGAGAAAATTCTAGTGATAAATGGAGATAACATTATAAAAATGAGAGATAAACCGACTCAAATCGATTGCATTGCAGTAATTAGACAAGGTAAATACTATCGAGAGTTTGAAAAAAAGAAAAAGAGTTTATTGATCGCAACACAATAACATAAAATACAATTATACACTTGTGTTTTTGGCCGTATCTCGGTACTGTGACCAATTTAGGTGGTCGCTCAGCCTTTGCTATATCATCACTTAACAGAGGACATATCGCTGATTTTCAGGGACCCCTCATTTTCAGTCGCTTGGTGCGACCTAGTTGACATTCGCAAAACTCTGTGCCTAAACAAGTATTTCATCATCGACATTTCATTAGGTATTAGGTATTACGTACTACTGTTGAAGTAGGCAATACCTCAAAGTACATATTATACACAATACACATAATTATACACATATACATTTTATATATAAATATTATTTTTAATTTAAATTTAAATTATAAATAAACGAAATTAAATGAAAAACCGCTAGTACAGTAAAAAACCTACCAATTGCTGCTCTAATTCTGCTGGTAACAGAACTTTATATTTGAACTTGAAATTTGCAATTGAACGCACGTTTAGCAGAGGCGGGGGGTAAGTTGTCCAGCACTTAGTGACGATATATTTAAAGCTTCTTCTGAAAGCAGCCGTGTAAAATCTAAGCAAGCATAACTTACGTTTGAAAGACTAAAATTACCTGTTATTTAAATGTGTGAAAGAATTACGTCTTAATTTAAAACTGATAAGTAGATATTATTTCCTTCACCTACATACGTATATGTTTGAACAGCTTTAGAAAGTCTGAAAAGGCTGGGACTATTTTGACTATGTGATATTATGACGATAGGTCCACATGGACCAAAGTCTACAACTGGCTGGTCGCTAAACAAACATAATAAAACATACAGACACACATAAAACCTAATCCTTGTTCGAAGTCAGTTGAAAAATAAATAAAATATGGCGTATCTGTTTTATTGTGGAAACATTTTATATTGGTTGATTTGGTTAAATTGATGACGTTCAAAAAGTAATTTTTATAATTCTATTTTGAATAAGAAGAAAAAAAAAGAAAAGGTCATTTTCTTTCATACTGTTAAAGTCACTAAACCTATTTAATTGACCCTTCTTAACAAACAATATAGAAACGCATAAATTCTCGCATACTTCAGTTATTATTTTAGTTTTCCAAATTATCAGAAAAATTAACCAAGTGCCTTGAAAATAGTTCTATGTACAAAAATGACAGACAAATTTCAAAGTTGGATCTGAATCATGCTCCGTCTGTCCGAAATAAATAATTCCTGGTAACCTTTAACAATACTCAAGTGATTACGTTGAGTAATAGGTGATGTACAATTCCTACCAGCAGTTTTCAATATGCTATTGATTTGGCCGTTGGAAATAAGATTTTAACATTATTGTTTCGTATGGAACGTATGTGAAAGTTATATTTGCAGTAACAAACGGGCTACTACTTACAACTAGAATAAAGTAAAATCATACTCCTATCTCAAAGACCGGCGACACCCCTGCACAATTTCGGATTATGCGGATGTCTTTGGATGATGGTAGATATACCATCCGCTCGTTTACCCATTATACTAGGAAAAATCACCAACGGCCCCAGAAGCCAAAATCTCTGCTCACTCGAAGCAAGACACATAAAATTTAATAACAAATTGTATCGTAAAAAAATGAAACAATCGAATATTAGGAACATAAATAGGCACTGTGGAATATTGTTGATAGATGAGGCGGAAGGGGCTGTCAGGTGAGCAGCCCGTCCCCGCTGTTTCATCAATCTAACTATCTCAACGACACTCACAACGCTTACATACACACCCTGACTACTGAAACTATTGTATCATAGCACTCTAGTTTCCCCCTTCTGTTTTACTCTCGTAATTCATAGACATACAATTTATAAAATATCCTTTTCGACCCCTGATCACAATAAGTGTAAGTTACACTTGTATACAAGATTATGTTTTTTTAGAGACTAGCGATACAAACAGCGTTGCTAGTGAAAAACAGGGGCTGGACTGTTACTGATAGAAACGTTACTTATATTTTGCCTTTTCTGTCTTCCACTGAAAGTTCCTCTATAACCAGCCATCCCAAAGGTTATCACCCCGTAAAACAGAGCATTTCCTGTTCAAACAGATTGACATATATATTTATTTTTTAGTCAACTAAAAATCTTTGTTATTTTGAAATAAAATTTACTTATAATATGTATAACTCCATAGTATTCTTAAAAAAATAGCTACAGAGATAGTATTTTTGTATACATTTCAACCCATAAGAATTAAGCGAACGGAGAGCGGAGCTAGATTCATTTATGTATGTACAAACAAGTGGAAGTGGGCCGGCCATGTCTGCAGACGTATGGATGGTCCATGGAGCCCACACCTGACTGAGTGGAGACCGCGTCTGGGTAAGCGTATTGTGGAACGCCCTGTAGCTCCGTGGAGCGACGATTTAAGGAAGAAGGAGGCTGGCGGATGTATGCGGGCTGCCCAGGAACAGGATGGTAGGCGCTATATGGGAGAGGCTTACGTATAACAGTGGATGGCTATAGGCTGATTTCATTTACAGTTCGACCCCAACTTCGGTTGCGAGCAGACGTGTCTTTCGACTGCGCTCGCCCGCCTTTGTTGTGTCCGACGCCATTGTTCGCAGTGCCAGGTGTCCGCAGGGTGCCTTTGTGATGTGTGTCTCCACGCCGCTGTTGTCCTGTGTGTCCACCGCGCCGCCATTGTACGCTTTGTCCTCAAAGCGTTGTGTAAAGGACTATTGTGCCTTTGTGTTAATTGTCCGCCGTCTCCTCTCGAAGTATAGTTAAAAAGCGGTTCCCTTGATCCGCATTCCGTTGCTCTTACGCAAGCGCTTGGCTTGCGCAGCGTTAGAGTTAACCTTCGAAAGTTTTTCGCGATTTAAAGTGAGAAATCACACGTGCTGCCCGCCGCGCCGGTTACTTGCATCTCGCAGCTAAATTGTAAGTAGAGTTAAACTACTAGGGCGATAAAAACACACCCTATTACAAATAGGACACCCAACCTATACTTACTCACCCCCCACACAGCGGGAGGGCCTCACAAAAAAGGCCACAAAATTTTTAACAAAAAGAACTGAAATACACCCGCTGAAATGGCTGCTGAAATGCAGTTCGACATGCTGTTGAGCTTCCTAAAAAACAAGTTCCCGGAGGCAATCCGTGCCTACGAAGAAGACCAAAGCCGATGGACGCAGAGATAAACTCTGCTACTCCAATCGCGTCAAGCACCGACAGCCCCAGCTCTAACTCGGGAAGCCATGACGCCGACTTCACGCTAGTGAAGAAGGCAAAGAAGCCCCGAAAGAGGAAGCTCCACACAGAAAGCGGAAACACCTCCGGCCAATCGGTCCCCCTCCCACCGCCTGCAAAGGCGGCAAAATCTGCGGCGGCTGAAAAGCCGCACGGAGCCCCCGTCGCGGGCCCCTCCTCCAACAATAAAATATCCCTCCCGAGGGAGGCCCCAGAGGCCATGGCCACGGAGGAGCAGACGTCCCGAAGGGAGAAGCGCCCCCCACCCATCGTCGTCCACGACAACAACGCGTGGATGAGCATCACCAGAGTAATTGATGACCAGTGCATCAATTACGTGTCAGCGAGTGCCTGCAGAACGGGCATTCGTATTAACACTGCATCGTCCGGCGAACACCGCCGCTTGACCGCCCTCCTACGCGATAGAAATATCGCGTATCATAGGTACGCTCTGGAGGATGAACGCCTCCTACGCTTCGTAGTAAAGGGAATCCCGAAGGAGTTCCCCAAGGAGCGAATATTCGATGACCTGAGGGACCAGAAGATTCCCGTGCTGGAGTTACATCGGATGTACCGTAACACGAAAAGTGGGGATACCACCACAGCGAATGTGCCATACAACATGGTACTTGTCATACTGCCCCTTGCTCCTGAGAGCAAGGAAATACACAACATGAGGGCGATCTGCGGCCTAACGGGTTTCCGCATTGAGCCGGCAAGCAAGCGGAGGGCACCAGGGCAATGCCACTGCTACCAGCTTTATGGGCACTCAGCCCGGAATTGCCAAGGGCGCCCGAGGTGCGTCAAGTGCCTGGGAGACCACGGCACAGCGGAATGTCTGAGGGACAGATCCACCACCGAGCCCCCTGCGTGTGTACTTTGCGGCCAAGTAGGCCACACGGACAACTACAGAGGATGCTCGAAGGCCCCCAACTTCTACAAAAGGAGGGCACAAAAGCCCCAGGGCATCTCGATGCCGTCGCCCAGGGCGCAGAAAGCCCCACAGGTGCCCCAGCGCCAGACACAGAAGCAGGATGACTTCATCCCTGCCCCTCCTCCCGCCACAAACGCGTGGTCCCGGCCTCCAAAGGTCGCGGGGCCCCCAAAGGCAGAAAAAACCATTCTTCCCGCTCCCCCTCAGCCACAGAGCGCCCCGAAGCCCCAGGCTCATATGGGAACGGGCACACAGGCACCCGTCCCACTGATGTCACTTAAGCCGCAGTATGCACCCCCTCAGGGAGGCAGGGCTAAGGACATAGTAGCCGATTTTGAATTATTACACGTTAGACCAGATCTGGCATCAAGGCCTCATCTTCAAATAGTACCAACTAGTATTGCCCGACAGGCTGGTACTAATCGTAAACAGTTATCTAGCAAACAGGCAGTCCCGCTACAGAGTAGAGGGCACCCTGTGGACTCCCCTCGTCCCCTCAGAGCTGGAGTTCCTCAAGGATCGGTCCTCTCTCCCACCCTCTTCAATCTGTACACAAGTGACATACCGCGACACCCCGGCGTACAGCTGGCGATGTTCGCGGATGACACCGCACTGTACACGCGGTACCTCCCCAAATCCGGAGCCAAGCTACTCCAAAAGGCCGTCACCGAACTCGGTGAATGGTTCTTAAATTGGAGAATAGAGGTAAACGCAGAAAAGAGTAAGTCCATACTCTTCTCCCGTACCCCGCCCTACCACTAACGAGGAAACATGCCCGCCATCATGCTCTACGGTAACGTGATACCCAGAGCAGAGACGGTAAAGTACTTAGGCGTCACGCTCGATAGGTCGATGAGCTTTAAGGATCACGTTGACAACGTACTGAAAAAGTCACGACAAGTCCTTTTCAAACTATATCCTCTTATTAACAAGAAGAGCAAAATGGTGAACAGGCATAAGCTCACCTTGTAAACTACATGCATGCGACCGATCATGTCGACCGACCCAAATAGAACGTTTGCAGAAAATGCAGAGTAGATTCTTGCGCATGGCCACTGGATGCCCGTGGTACATTCGTAACATCGACCTACATTGCGACTTTCAATTAACATCGATAAAAGGACACTTCAAAGAGCTGTCTCAAAAGTTCTTTAACCGTGCTCTTAATCACAATAATAAACTAATCGTTCAAACGTCGGAATACGACCCGACGTTAATAACCGGTTCCCGTTACCGTCGGTCGAAGCACGTACTGCACGACGCCGACGACGCGATAGCCATAGCAGTTGCTAAGTCCGCCCTTGCACACAAGCAAAAACACACCCAGTCTCGCATCCGCAGCAAAATGCCAATAGGGTAAACCCACGGATAGCAGGTTTTAGTCGGTAGTAGGTAGTAGTTATAGCTACACGACCTGACCCGACAAACTCTTCAGGCCCCCTTGGGTCGGTTGGACAGTGCATAAATGCATTCTCTTCCTGCTAGAACCAATTCGATATACACCGCTCGTACCGGTCGAGCGTTGAAACCTTACATATAGTTACACAAAACCACACACCGCTTACGGAAACGAGCCCGGGTTCGAATCCGTAAGACTTGAGCTTAGATAAATGTAGAAATAAAATAACGCGATCTTAGAGAGCTCTAAAAATAAAAATTAGCCAATTTGAAGCGCAAATCGACCCCACCCGTCAGAGGGTGGGGGAGGAGGCCGGCCTCCTCTGACAAGCCAAACCGAAAGACGAGCTCAACTTTTCTTACACACGTCCCGTAACATTAAACGGCATCGTGCGCGCGCCGTCCCACTAGCGTGGGGAGGGGGACCGCTCCCCCTTTTCGGTTCCAAAAATAACCACGATAGGGCTATGTCCACTAAAATTCCGGTTTGCTTCTTCCCATCTGCGGGAAAGGAGGGGGGTCTGTCCCCCTATCGTCTACCTATAACCAGAAGACAAAAAGTCTTCCGTAATCAGTCGAACTGTTAGGGCTGGCCAAGTGCCGCCAATCAGTAATAGGTCCCTCCGAAAAAACATAACGTAGAAGCATGTTTATTTGCAACGTATAAAGTGCCATGTTTCAACCATCCTTTACAGATAGGGCTTTAAAAAAAATTATACGCAAAAGTAACAACAAAGGAAAATAAATAAAACCAACCTAATCAAAATATAGCGTAAAATATATCACAAAGTAGCTTACAGCGCCTGAAATGGGACAAACATCTGAGAACCAAAAACCATTAATACTTATACAAACAGTATCGATACACCCGGTCCGCCATTAAATACGGAATCTGAAGAGTAAACGTTCAGTAATCGAAAAACTATAAGGAACGCTGATATGCCAATATCAACTTTATTTTCATAAACCAGAATGTCATAATGCGATACCGTAAAAACGTATCTATTTTTAGGGTTGCGTCAGTGGATCTTTATGGTGAGTTTAAAATGTAATACGGCAAAGTTAAAATACTACAATGGAGTCTATAATATATTTAAATATTAATAAAGATAATATCAAACGTGCCGATGATATTAAAAGAAAATATATTTGATTTTAAAAATAAAAATCATTGTTATTTTGCAAAACAAAAACATTTTATGAGATCAGAATTCAGCCGAGTTGGCGTTTTATGTTTGGACTTTGAAACGATCGCTGTAGAAAGAAATTAGATCCCCGAAATTTAAATAAGGTTAAAATACACTTGTATACAATTAGTTACCTGTCTTGAATCTCTAATAAGCTTATCTTTCAAATAAAAAGATTGGACTAAATTTTTCGAGTTTAGATAAGAAAACTAAAAGTCGAAGTAACATTATAAATGATTATGTTAATAAGCACAATATTGTACTGTTGTCTTACCTGTAGCATTAAACTACCCATGGATTTAGCTATTCATTTTAGAAATGAATATAAACTTTGAAGGACTTGTAAATACCCCATTTATAGAGACTATTTTTTGATTGAAAATATTCAGATATTTTAATATGCAAAAATCTAAACGTGCTCTATTTCGTTACATCGTTATGCTCAGACGTATAACGACCAGTAGTAAGGTATGTCGTAATACCAAAAATATATATTATATAATAAATACATATCATTAAAGATTTCTACCAAAATTGAGAGATAAGATGAAACTTAATTTTTATTGAAAAACATATTTATGTTCCAAATTGAAATATTAGAAAATTGTAATATAATAAATATCACAATAGTCAATAGAGCCACATAATGAAAATTACATAAAAGCGCCAGCCCTAGAGAAGTCTTCAGTCATAGTCAAACATAATATAAGTTTAGGGGCATTTAAGCACAAATTTTTCAGCGTTGAGTAAGACGGATAACATGTGTGCCGGGCAAACACGCTCAAATTTACTGAATTTCAGAAAGCTTCCTTTTGACGACTGACGAAATTTTCACCTATAATGAAAAAACTGTTTAGTTTTTAAAATTAAGTTACGTCTAAAAAGAAATTATTCCAAAACTCTGGAGTGCCCTGTCGATCCTAGGACCAAGCAGCGGTTGGTTATTTTTTTATAAGATAAGGACTTGTACTAGGGAGAAAGGCTCAGTTTTTTTTGGTAAGTGAATGCCGAGACCCAAAAATATCGGTTTGCCCATATGCATGGTCACCCCAACCTCAATAGAACTATTGAGATGGGAGTAACAACGCTAACTCTCAAATCGCACGAAACTTCACATCACTTTGCACCTCTGACAATAGATTACTCTCATAAACTCTACTATTTGACGGATTACTTCGTACAGTTAGCAAGTGGAACATTTATAATTACGGTACATGAATAGTATCAGAGACGTTCACGGTCCGGCGTACGCTATATCTTATTCCGAGGAGGTTGTTTCATCAGAAACTGCCTCCGGTCCGTGCGGTTAAAAGCTTTTAATGTTGGATCACGCATTCGTGCGTAATGATGCGAGAGCACGAGGGACACTCTAACGCAATTCCTTTTACACTTGTAATGTGGAGCGTTTCGTCGATATGTTCCTAAAAGAGACCAATAATGGGAACAATTTACTAGAATCCCAAGACACAATTTTTAATGATTTTTGACTCAAGAAACAGTGAAGTATACAATTGTGTTGGCATAGTGAAGCGGTTTCAAAGTTCTACGTCATGGGAAACTGTAACTTAACATATAGCCTGACATTAGGTGTAAGGATAGATATTCTACTCGAAAAAATAGATATTTTTGCGAGTAAATAGTCGGCGCTGACTTTTATTGCAAGTATCCCGTTCTCTCTGCCTGCCCCATTAGGGAGCTGGTGTGAAAATGTCTTATTGTTTTTTCTCGACTTGACAGTTTTGGAAAATATTTACTTACAACTAGATAAACTTTAAAACTAAATACTATTAGTTATAGTATGAGTTTTTTGATACTCGTATTAATTGCAAATAATTCATGTTACTGTGATTATACTATTTTCTTTCAAAAAGAATTTTACCGCTTCATCACACTTGGTGTACCAAATGTTCCACCAGACCAATTTCACCGCACGCGAGCAACATGCTCCCGCTCTGTGGTATTCCAAACATTGATAGTGATCCTTTGATGTCCTACGGGAGTAGTTTATTTGCTCGCCCTATTCACCTGGGCCCTTTGATCGGTGATACTAATATCGGATTTACCAAAGAAAGACCACGAACCATTATATTTGTTCATTCAAAATTTCTTCTTTCACTGTTTTTTCGAGTCAGGGTTTGTTTATGGACTTGTAAAATTTAGGCATTATTAACGGTATTTTGTGACATTAATTTTAATTAAATCATCTAACTTGTTAGGCTGGGTCGTATTTCTCGCGTAAGTACCACACGAGAAGTGATGCGTTGTTTCAGCAGATAATATGTGAGACTTCTCCCGGTCGCATCAGCTTTGACTTCAACATTAACACAGCACCTCCCAAAATCAACTTTATTAGGTAATATATTCATACTGATGGTAATATATTCATACTGAAGACCTATAAATGTTTGGCGACACCCTGGACCCGGTTTCAGCGATACGTATATACTGGTGGCAAATGGTGTGGTTCTATGGAGGGCTGTACTCAGCATACCCTCCAGGAAAGACGGATTGAGCACTCTTCACAGTTCATGATCTCAACGTTGGGAGCGGTTTTTTATAGTACAGGGAGACAAACGAGAAATCGATAGCTTTCTACTACTACCGACGCCCATGAACATCAGCATAATTACAATGACGATGGGTTTTTTCACCTACCCACAATGGCCCAGCGGCTACTAAAACTACCACTACTTATCATAGGTGCGAGCCGGACGACATCCCTGTTTCTTAAGGCTAGTCTGGTTCTCATGAATAAGACCCAGTAGCCACTTGCCATCAGGTAGGGACAGCGCTGAGAGCTTCCGTGACTTTTAGAGATGGCATGGTTCCCCATTGAGTTCTATGAAAACACATCCGGGGTGTGGCGATATGGCTTAATGCTTCCATGTGTAAACCAGCACAGAAAATAATAATTGTAACATAATCTAGAGAGGGGATTATTTCAGTCACACGTATCAGCTAAAATTGTGAGTTCATTAAACTAAGGTGTAGAGGTAATTCCAACAATTGCTGTAATATCCGTGAAACCAAAAAAAAATAAATAACATAGACAAAGTAATACATATACGCAAAATGACATCGCGCTTTCTTATCCTGTGGAGAATTTTTTTTTTAGGTCCGTACCCTAACTATAGAAACGGTAAAACGTTTGACCGTCTCCCTTTCCACGTAATAATCTGTATCTCAATAACCTTGACAGTTACAGGTTTCACAGGTAACACATGTATTTCGGTTGCCGCTATAACAACAAATACTGAAAATTTAAAAATTAGAATAGTAATTCTGATAAAATTAATTACTAGCTTATATCTGCAGTTTATTTAATGCAAAACTTATTCATGCGCCCAGAAATATAACTATGTAAGTCGTGTCACTACCGACATCTTAATGGTAATGCAGCCTTGGTCGATCCTTATGACATAGACCTACTGTCCAGCACAGTTATGTGTAAAATGGTAACTTTACAAAAATACTAATATAATATTGCTTAAGAAGCTAATCTAAAGTTCACTGAAACTTTTCTGTTTGTTCACCTCGAAATCGCTTTTTAGAGAATTCTTGCCGATAGCAGAGGCAAATATTGACAAAGGCTCATATTTAACTTCAAAGGGTCAATTCGCTTATTGATATTTAAGACCATTATAAGAAACGTTCACAACTTTGCCAAAGAACCATTTTCTGACATGTTATCGGTTGATTGAATATCAACGGTATTATGTTACGAATAAAATGTAAGCCTGTTTAATCTGGGGAGCGTTCTGCCTGAATGGAACTTACGTGAGGCGCTTGATTGAGTCGCGACAGCATCTGGTGGCTCCAATAATCTCTCTTTCACTTACTTACCACCATCTTTGAGACGTTGGTCTTTGAAAATAGTCAACTGTATCAAAATCATATCTTAGATATTGTTACAAATACACTGCGTTTAATTTAGCAGGTGTTTTTTTCCCTGAACTCTTTCACCCAATATGTTTAGGTGTTTTTTGCTTTTTGTGACGAAAGTTTGCGTTTTTTTTTTAATCAGAACATATCTTACTCTCTATTGCAATGAAGGACAATCAGCTCAGCCGTTCTGGAGATAACATTGTATAACCTTGAATAGAATAGCTGACATGTGTCGGTACGAATATCGCAAAAATAGCACACTGCGTTCGAAGTACTTGAAATCACTGACAGACTGACTGTCTGTCAGTGATTTCAAGTTATGTTTATATGTATAGAAGCGAATGACTGCCAATCATCTGTAACGGCCGTTTTTGATATTTTATCTACTGTTAGATTTTTTTTTATATAGAATAGGGGAGCAAACGAGAAATGGAAGCCTTTTTACGACTACCGACGCCCATGAACACACACATAATTACTATGCTGATGCGGTGCCCTCCTTTCTCTGACCCCCCCAATGGGCCACCGGCTACTCACAAACCGCACGAAACACGACACTGAAGACGTCACTTCACCGCGGTATTGTGTGAGCGAGGGGTATCTCCCCGGTCGTGCCGGCCCAATTCCGTTGTATAGGAGGATGCATTCTATGGTGACATGTTATTCCAGATATGTCTATCAGATTATAATAATCTATGTCTATGCCAAATGTCCGTCCTATGAGATCAGATTTTTTCCGCGTGAAAGAATAAAAAACACACATACAAACGTAAGCATGTTATACAATGTTGGTAAGGTTTTTTTATATTTTTTAAATCACTGAACTCCGTACCTATAATAAATTACGAGAGCAAGCTGTGTTGTCAAATATAAATAAACTATTGCGCCATATTACGTAGACCCATCTGACAGCTGTCAAATTAATTTGACGGCGAAAAACTTAATCAGCGTTACGTAAAAGTGTGGCGTAACGAAGTGGTGGAAAAACTTGCTCTCTTTGAATGGGAACAACAAATCGAGAACTATTTGTGGGGCTAGTGATGTTATTGATATGTCGGATTGTCCAAATCGTCGCATATCATTACGGCTAGCCATTTTCAAAAACAGGGCCGTTTTATTTTGTGGCGGGTCAACGATTAGCCGGATTGAATACGGCTGAGTGAAATTGCTCCAGAAAGATTTCGATTATACGAGATTCAGTGAAGTTAGCCTTATTGAGATAAAGTAAATAATAGTCCGCATTGTTGACATATTTTGGTTCCTAATTTTAACACTCGCCGTGTTTGCCTGATGCGACGATGACAATGGCGTCGACTTTAGAATATTGAGAAATACTTTTTATTTCTACGCCTAGATAGGTGCCTAGGTTCAAACGGGAGTTACGCTCCCGACTAAGCAACCTTAGGTCATTTTTTATTTTCACTAAAAATACATGGCTTAATTACATACTTGTATCAATCACTATCACTGCCTAAAATCACGTGATTCTAATATGCTACACGTCAGCCGCCATATTGAAGAACGTCCTGCGACGATAATCCGGCTAACCGTTAGACCGCTACAAAAAAAACGGCCCTGTCTTCGAAAATGGCTAGCCGTAATGTTATACGGCGATCCAGACAATCCGGCTGCTATATATATCGATTTAAGTTAATCGAATATATTTGTGAATCTCAAGTGTATACTAAAAAAAATGCGTACAACGTCACAATATCAGTAGCATAATATTATAGATGGATTATAGTATGATGTATTCTACATAATACCATATAGGATGACAAATATATTTTTGCTTGCAAAACAATAAATTTTCATAATATGATATTCTCATAATCATTCAAATCACTTTAGCAAAATACGATACTCTAACATTTTAAGTCTCTAATGTCAAAACTGAACAGCCAGTGTGTTTAAAATTCAAAGCAGCGAGTATGCGCTACCCAGAACGGCCCGTTACTGCCAGTCCGTCTGAGCATCGAGTGCGAAGCTCAAACTTTACATTTTAATTTGAGACTAAAAATATGTAACTTTGAATTAACACCGGCAAAGACTCAGTTTTTTATAAAACTCGCGAAGTTTCTGAGCCTGTAATAGCCAAAGCAGGTTTATATTTTAACACGAGTTATCTTTTGATGGTTTTGTATATGCTTTTATAAAATTGTAACTGAAAAATCTCATCGAAATTATTTCAATTCAAATACTGAGAAAAAAGTCGAATTATGCGTCTTTAAAGCATTAGTCGTAGTGGAACTTTTAGTGACTGTGAACGTCAACGTTCATCTTCAGGACAGAAGACAACCAGAAGTTACGAAGATTTGACCTGATATGCTAGACGACATACTAAAATAACTACAAAATAGCCATAAATTCACCCCGGGGTTACGTGAGAGTGATTCCTCGGTCGTATTCGGTTGCAATTGAGCAATATTACTGCATCCGTTACTAAATATATCAAAATATATTTTAATCACTAGTGTTTTATTTTTTCAATTTAATATTACGTATTGATGTCTTAAGTTTACGCGAATGTTACGCATTGCAATAAAATTACTTTTACGGATTTTATCGCGGTTTATTTAATTATTTAAATAATCCGACGTTTCAGAAGCTTTACAGCAACCATGGTCACGGGTGGACTGAGACGACAGATGTCCTGATGTTATAAGTTTTTATAAGTACCCGAAGAACTAAAATTTTAGTTGTTCCGATTAACGCAAACTGTACTGTACTGTACAGCTAAGCTGTAAACTGTACACTGTACACTGTACAGCAAGATATAATTATCTTGCTGTCTTGAGGTGTTATGTTTACTTTTTGATTTGATTATGTTTAACACTGGGTCCCAAGCAGGGGGAAGAACCCAGAAATTTTCTCTATTAAAATTTGGATGTCTTTTAATTTCAATAACCTCCGTGAGGATATCATCCTTGGAAGGAATCGATGTTTCCTAGTGAGGATTTGCGCTTTATCAAATCTAATGCAATGGCAGGGGCCAACTTCAACATGCTCACAGACCACAGATTTTGTTAGACATCGGTGTTTCATATCGGCTATATATTCTTTCACGCGAGTTTTTATCTGATCTTTTAGCTTTCCCTATATAGTATAAGAGAGTCCACAGCCACTATCAAGCTTGTACACTCCTGCATCTTGTAGAGGGATATGTCACTTCACTGGTGGTAAGAACTGACTAACCTCCTTTGGCGGCTTAAAATAAGCTTTTATGGAAGCTCGCTTGAGAATATAGCCAAATTTAACAGTCACCCTTTTTAAATGTGGTAAGGTATTGCAGGTAAGTTTTAAAAACTTATAACGTCACAACACTTGTCATCTCAATCTACCCGTGAGGCATCGGCATAATTATGTTGATGTTCATGGGCGTCGGTAGTCTTCTAAGGGTTTCAATTTCTCGGTTGTCCCCCTGTACTATACAAAAAGAAATCATCTCTCATCGATACAAAAGGAAAGCTTTTGTCAATAACCCTTTACAGTTGGCGCGCCACGTCAGATCCCTGTATATTCCGCTGTCTCGGCACTCCCTCGACGCCTACCGATTCGTTCCAACCGATTTGCTCCGAATGCCGATGGAAGCGCTCGCTCGTATAAGATTTTGGCAACTTGTGTATTTGCCCGCGTTTTTGTTAGATTTCTTAATGCTCGGGACTTTATGGGATTAGTGAGGTCGGCTGGATAGTGACTTAAGGTTTTCTTTTTTGTCGCTGAATTGAAATGTAATCTAGCGAAATCCGATATATCCGATACTTTGTGGCTGGACAACGTTAGAAACGTTCATACTCTTAAGCGTTTTTTTTTCATAAATATAACTGGTAGTTGATAATGTGGAGCAATAAGCGCCAGTTAATGATTAAATGTAACGTGTAGTCAATATGTGTTAAACATTTATGAACAACTCCGGTGTGCATAGTAGCGGGGTTTCACCTGGATGCCGTTTCTTCTCAAAAGAACCAAAGGGAGGGAAACTGGAAACACTTTCTACTCTTCTCCTTTTCTTCTGATTAAATTCGTTGCTGGTCAGTCCCAAAGCAATTTTTAGCTTTCTCTCGGGCTCCCTGGGTTCGTATAAAAGGGTCACAAGTGATGGCCGCTGTCGATCCTGGAGACGCAGGACTAGCAGTGACGGGCAGGCTCATTTTTTTTTGTTTAAACGTACTCATCTCAGGAACTACAAATCCGAATTGAAAGAATACATTTGTGCTGAATTGTCTATTTGTCGCTACATACCATGACGCTACGACTAATAAAACCGGAATTCCACGGGCGTTAATCAGGAAACAAAGTAAAGGAAAAACGAGACAATGAAACTGAACGGCCCCATTCGTGTAAATTTAATAAAAAAATTAGGAAATTTAAATATCAATATGTTATTATCATTTTACTGTAAAGAGAGATTTGTTCAATGTAATTCAGACTCATATTATTTATATAATTGAGTTACAAAAAAAGATACACGATTACATACTCAACTGTCATTCTAAAACGTCACTGATTTAAAAATATGTTTATGTAAAACATAATTCTCAACAATATTTACATGGCTATAACTTACTTTTACGTACTAGATTTTCTTTGATGGAAGTGCACAGTTTAAACATACTTTCTTGTAAAGTCAATCTTACACCAATGATATTAAGCTGTTTTTGCAAGTGCGTAACTTGACATGTAAACATGTATTATATACGAACAGTTCTGCGGCGCTGACCGTGTATCTTTGTATTTCTGTAAATCAATTACATAAAATTTAGACCAATAGATGAATAATGTTATTCATAACAAGTAAGTTCGAAGAAGTGGAGGGGAAACAGGGAGAAACCTCAAGCTCACTCTCTGTAATTTCGCAAAGGCCCTAGAACTATAATTCTAGATCTCCTATCCTTTTGTGTGCTTTTTTTTTAATTCTGCAAATGTTTCATTGATTTATGATTATGATATGAGTGTTTAGTTATTAAATTACAATAAAACTACTTTGATTTAAAAGTCATTACTTTTTATATTGCATAGGAGGCAAACGAACAGTTGGGCCGCTTGTAAGTAAACCAACGTCCATAGACATCCGGAACACCGGAGGTCTCCCAGATGCGTTGCCGGCCTTTTAGAGATCTTTCGTTTATTTTTTCACCTTATCATCTATAATCCAAAAACCCCAGACATACACCTTGACATTCTACGCATAAACTGTTGCGATTATATACCTATAAACCTAACACATAAGAATAAATAAACCATGGAAACAAGTTACATTGTTTAAAAACAGCATAAACCGAGTGAGTATAACGCAGTAGACACATTACATATTTAAACGTATAGAATTGCTCCTACCCCCTCACCTGAGGGGGCTCACTTATATCAGGGGGTATCCGCGGGGGGGCTTTAGAGGGAATATTTAAACTTGATTCCGAATGAGGAATTGTTCGCTGCGAGTGCGGATGTATTATGTATGTTTCTTCAAATGAATGGCGGTTTTCTTCTAAGGAAGATAATATAACGTTTCCAGTCTAGTTATGTGCTTAGTACCTTTATCGATATATTTTTATTTACAATCCTGATCTGATATCAAATATTATTAATTTCCTTTAGTATTTGGCATATATTAATAGTCAAATGACTCTAGTACGTCGTATCACGCCAATAAAAACCGATAATGGCTCATATAATACATAAATAGAGATAGAGAAAAGTCAGTTAAAGTTTACTAAATGATCCTTAAGCTATCAAGTGTCCTGTTGAGCGTCGTTTGTACATCATTGTCATCATTATCAACAGTCGGTCGACGACCACTGCTGAAAATAGTCGTTTGTAAATCTATTAGTATAATGTGTGTTAAAATGTTTTAATTAATTTAGAACACACTGTATTCCGAGTAAGGTCAAAATATTTTGTCTTTTCGTGTACAAAGTTTCAAAATTTAAATACTTCAGTAGTACTTTAGAACTGTAATACATATTTAAAGATTAACTACTTACTTTACAATAAGTTTGTCTTTTTTATTTATAATAGCAATAATAGTAATAAATTCAATGTTAATTACTAATTTTATTATAATACATATTTATTAATCTATATTATATTAGGTATATACAATATCCTTATTGTTTTTGGATGCTATTATCTAAATCTAAAAAATCACGGACCTCATAATAATTAATATCTCTGAATCCTTGAAAAGGTATTTTTAATAACTTCAATAACAATGGATTTTCTGACCAGTATAGTGAAGAGAAAATGGCTCCTGGAACAAAAGCGTCAAAACAAACTTCCTACTGTACCAGTATAATCCGTTAAAACTATTGTCTCGATGATATAAAAGTTTAATTGTACTGAACATATTTATTTATCGATATATCGATATATCGATAGCACAAAGTCGACATGAAAACCTATCACTAGCATTACGTAAGTTGAAATTGTAAGAGAACTCTTGCCGATTACTAGGGACGTAGCCTTAATTTATTACTTCAGTGAACTTTAATTTTTTAAAGTACTTTTTTAAAGTAACGTGGATTTCTCCTTTACAGGGACATTTTAATTAGAAATGTAATCATCATCATCATAAGTCTCTTTTCTTCCTAAACGTTCGGTTTGGGGCTTTTGATCACTACCAGTGCTCATAAACATCCGAGTGGGGGCTATTCACATCCGATGGCTTTCCTTCTCCTCGTAATCTCAATGGGAAACGAAACTGTCACAGTTCACATGGAACTGAGTACTATATTCATCCATTACACGCGGATCTTACATGAGCAGGAGTAAACTGTTACATATCTGTTTATATGTTAATATATAACATAGTCCATCCAGAGCAGTCTTAAAGACCATGAGATGAGGACGCCTTGGGTGGGAACCTCTATGATATGTTATAGCTTGCCATTACACACGTAATGCTGTTACCTAGAGTCTATCGCCCAGGATGGTCACACTGTCCTCCATATGAGTTCCTGGCATAACACATCAACACATGTGAGTATATGACATAAACTAAAAGACAACTATCTCGTTTGGTGTATATACCAACTAAAAATGCACGAGCTGATGTTGAGAATCCCATCAAAAGTGTGTCGGGGTTGGATTAAAATCGTTTGTACTAGCATAATTTTAGTATTAATATCAATAATCCACAAATTATGCAAACGTTAAACGAACACTATTTGTATAGGTTCCACCTGGCTTTAGGTTATCAATATTATATCTCATAGAGAAAGCGTCCATACAATTTCATACAAACTATTATTCTTTATGAATGAGATACGCAATATCGTGTCAGTACACATCGCTATCACTAATGAAAGCGTTTGCCCAGGGACTGACGTTTCGAATCATAAGGCCTGGATGCTAAATGATAATGTGTCATCATTTGTTTGATATTTGAGAGCGTATTCATGTTAAATAGCTATCTCTTGGTGATAAAAATAACATTCCATTTATGAAAAAAATTAAAAGTCTAATTATGGTGTTTGACAAATGAGACTTTATTTATAAAACGTGTCTTACACAAGCTTATGCGTGTGTGCGTGCTGTGGTCCAATTTCTTTTTAAATAAAATAATATCTTTGTGCAGATCTATTCCATCGAAACTTCAACTGTATCAAATTTCTGGCTCCACGATTCGCGCCATCATTTAAAAAAGAATGAGATGATTTCTTCCTGCATTAAGACAATAAGGATTTGCTTGACACTCTCTCTAAAATATCTGTTTCCTCCTACTCAGGCTCAATGGTAGACCTTAGGCACCTTCGCTACTGTCACTTAAGAGGTGACACCTGAAGTGGAAAAGGAGGTAGACGCCGCTCTCCCCATTTCTGCACCCAGCCTCCCCAAATCCACGACCTCGCCTGCAGCGCCTAAATCAGAAGCACCCGTACCGGCTTCTATGCCCAAGCTGCCGACCAAACCGAGTGAAAGGCAAACAACGCAGACGACTTCGATGGCCGCCTTCATCGGCCAGACCAGTTCCGGCCACATTGAGTCGGCCATGGAAATATATAGCAACTATAAAAGTGGCTCCAGCCTCTTAAACATCGTCATCGATCGAATTTATCACCGGCACCTTCCAAAAGTGGCAGGAAACCAGGTGAGAAATCTATTGTTGAACGCGAGGGGCATCTTGAGTAGAGGGGCGCTGTTGACTCAACTCCTGTGCTCACAGGAGCCGAAAAAAGAACAACACACACAGCCCGGCTCTCTCGCCTCACAAATTCGAATGGAAGGAGACTCCTCGCGGATGCAGACGAGATGGACAACACAGTCCACGACCCCACGGACCCGACCCACTATCTGGACGTACACACATACCAGCCGGACGTTCTGGATGTGGCTATCACCAGGAACCTACAGGGCCAATTTACACTAGATGTGTTGGAGGAACACCTGGAGGAACACCTCGGTTCTGACCACATGCCAGTGCTGGCGGTATTGTACACCGAGGCATGCAAACTGCCTCTCCCCCTAGGCAAAAGGTAAACTGGGAAGGGTTTGCCTCCTGCCAAAACTCCTCCACCCCGAACTTCCCCGTCAACACCGCGGAAGACGTGGAGAAACTAGCCGAAGAGGTGCAGACTGCAATCTGCACCGCCTTAGAGAAGGCCACCGCAACTCTTCCGAACTCAGGCACTAGCGGCAAGGACAAAATGCCAAGAAGCCTCCAACTCCTTCTCGAAGAGAAAAGAGCTACCCGCAGGAGATGGCAGTCTACTCGCTGCCCCACGATCAAAACTCACCTGAACCGTCTCACTGAGAAGGTCAAATCCGAACAAATAATCCGAACGATGAACCCGCTAGTAGGGAGCCAATTGCTCCGGCCTAGCTTACCCGGACCCCCTGCGTGTGAATTCATTCATGCCTCTAACTTAAAAAATCTTATTTACATAATTATTGTATGTATCGCATATATATTTTATTATATACAATATTCATCGCGATATTTTGCAGAGATTTTAAGAGTAAAAAGTATTTTCATGTTTTTCCAAATTTCAGCTAAATATTTTCAGTTGTCTATATCAACACATAGATTAGCAAGAGGTAATGCCATGCCACTACAGCAGAATTGGGCCGGCACGACTGGGGAGATACCTCTCGCTCACATAACAACGCCGTAAAGTGACATCTTCAGGGTCGCGTTTCTTGCTATTTGTGAGTAGCCGGTGGCTCATTGGGGAGGAGGGAAAGGAAACGCATCGGCATATCACTTATGTTCGTAGGCATCGGTAGTCCTAAAAAGGATACAAGTTCTCGTTTGCCCCGCTATTTTATAAAAAAAAGAGGAAACATGTGATTGCGTGTTTGTGTATTTGCACTGAATTGGCTCCGAGTACTACGAGCATAAGTATCCGAAACGATAAAGAAAAACTTTAATAATCTTCTTAAAACAATTTTATTTTACAACGTAGTTGTAATATCTACCTCGACGCATTTAATCCAGCGCCGCCGTTACATCAGTTTGATAAAATGTTTTCTCTAAATCCTCAAAATACTCGCCTACGGCGACAATAACTACATCGTTTGATGAAAACATTCGGCCACCTAACCATTTCTTGAGATTTGGGAATAAGAGGAAGTCACAAGGGGCCAGATCAGAACGAACCGCAATTCATAGAGTTTGGCAACTGCAACCCTTGACGAGTGCTGTGTCGTGGTGGAATAAAACTTTCTTTTTGACTAAATAAGGTCGTTTCTTTTGGATTTGGACCCCAAATTTTCCGCTCCGACAATAATTTCATCGTTTAATGAAAATCTTCGGCCACCTAACCATTTCTTGAGATTCGGGAATAAGAGGAAGTCGCACGGGGCCAGATCAGAACGAACGAGTATGGCAAGTGCAACCATTGGAGAGTGCTCTGTCGTGGTGGAATAAAACCCTTGACAAGTGCTGTGTCGTGGTGGCTTTCTTTTTGGCTAAATAAGGTCGTTTCTTTTGGATTTGGTCCCCAAATTTTTGCTGCAAGCTAGAATAATACTTTCTCTTTATTGTTTTCCTTCTTGCAAATAATATACTCCGCGATCACTTTGCCAGCCGACAAAACCGTTTTTGCGCTGGTTTTCCACTCTTATTCCACTATTAAGATTGTTCTTTTATTTCAGGAGTATAATGATGTATACATGTTTCATGTGCTATCACATAACGTCGCAAAATTAAAATAAAAAAACTCGTTAGTAACACTCTTAAACAGCGCCAAACACTCCGACGAATCGTCCACTCGTCTTTGCTTTTGATTAACAGAGAGCAAACGCGGGACCCATCGCGCGCGAAGCTTTTTTATTCGCTGATGTTGATGTATAATGTCGAAAACGCATTCAGAGGAAATGCTTACCATCTCTGCCACAACTTTAAGCGCCTATCATTCCAAACGATTTTTGAGTCTTTTCGATCATGTCCGGATTCGTGGCTTCATTTGGATGACCAGACCTGATCGCGTCTTCGCGGCTCTGACTCCCACGTTCAAAATTAGTTACCCAGGTGTGAATTGTACTCAAAACAGGAGCAGTATTAGCTAAAACACTGTCTAACTTGACTTTGATCTGAGTTGCTGTAAAACTGTAAGTAAAGCTTTATCACGGCACGAATTTCGTTTCTTTCCATTGTAGAGAAAACTTACGGTATAGACACACAAATTCTATCAGTCCAAATAAATTCTAATGTGGCGTTCTTTTTTCGAAAAGATATAATGCAAAAAAAAATTGTTTGCCTATCTTTTTCTTGGGTTCGTCGTTTCGGCCAGTTATTAATCAGCCTTGTATACCGATATGAAAAATGAATTTGCGATTCATTATATAAAGAATCTTACATTTACTGTAGGGGACGTAGGCTATAGAACACTTTCTGAAACGTGTTGATTATGAAAACTTCGATAGTGTAATCAAAGATGTGAAAAAAAATCAAAGTAAATCCTTATAGAACTACAGAAATTATTGACAGTTAGCTGTCCCGACGCACGCTGCTTTATCATAAATTGAATTTGATGTGACGGTAACTGGTAATGTGTTACGAGGCCGAAATTAAAACTTGTATTTCTTATATTTTTGTATATCAATGAATTTTGGCTATATTTTGTAAATATCCGTGCCAAGCCGGGACGGATTACAGTATTCCACATATAGAGACGTTAATTTAATAAAATTGGCCTTTGTAATGAAGGAAACAACTGCTATAATTCCTATCGATAAATTCATACACATAAACGGAATCAGACAGGTCCTCGATACGTATCTGTTTAGTCGAATATTACCTACACTCGAGTTGAGATTCCAGTCAGCACAGGGGTAAGCTAATACATACATTGTTTAAGCCTTGTGTAGCGATATATAAATTAAATGTTGTATTTTAATAATAGGTAATGCCATGTTGTATTCCAGCGGAATCGGCCAGGCACCGGGAAGGTACCCTCGCTTATCTGATGTCGCATTTTGTGTGGTGACTGAGTAGAAGCAGGAAAAGAGGGCAATGCATCTGCATAGTAGTTATGCGGTTGTTTCATTTTTACGTTTGGCCCTTACCCTAGGCTATAAAAAATAGTGTGTTTATTATATACATGCGTGCGAAATTGTACTTTTTTTGCGTATCGAGAGAAAAGCTAAAATTCAGACTGCCATTAGCTATATAGTGTCGGTTTTTCGTGACGGTGTGCACGCTAAACTAACATCATAATTTTTCCCTAACGCGCCAAAAAGAAGTATAATTTCAAAAATCTGCGAAGCTATCATAACCGGTATAAAGGAAATATATTGATTATGATTCTGGAATCATATTTCTGGATGCTATTGTATGTATACCAAGTAACAAGTGGTCACTTAGACGCAGATGAAACTGAAAAGATCTGGCGATGCTCTTCTGAACAAGTTTTAAGTCTGAAATTGTCTGGCGAAGCACAAACAGAAACTCCGAAGAGGAACCGATGAAATGCGAGTCTATACACTCCATGACCGACTGCTAGCTGACTTATACAAGTTGACAAACACTCATTTTGGGGGTGTCCGTTGTACGATACGAAATAAATATAAATAGGTCTCTCTTGTATGCTAAAACAAAAAACACTAGGATTTTTGAAATGTTTGTTCAATTGAATTGTATTGTGCAATTGAACAGATATAATAACAGAAGCGGACAGATAGCCATCGAATAGTGAACTTGTGTAAGGATATGTTGTTGTTACTTTAACGCTTTTTGTTGCGGTTCATTCAAGTGTTATCATTATATAACACGAAATATTCGCGTAAAAAAACATAAAAGTATTTCATAACATAAGGACTAAAAATAAATATGCTTTTACGGATTTTATCACGGTTTACTTAATTATTTAACTAGCCTGACGTTGCAGAACCTTTACAGCAACCATCGTCCGTCTGTGACCGGTGGTCCATTGTGGGGTGAGGTGAAAAGGAATGCAACGCCTTGGCATATTTATGCTGATGTTCATGGGCATCGGTAGTCGTTGAAAGGCTCCGATTACTCGTTTGTCCGCCTATACTATATAAAAAAGTATACAGGCAAAATTTATAATTTATTCAAAACAGTCACTACATTTATTTCAATGTAGTTGTGTATTAATGTATAATTACAAGAGAAATCATCCGGAAATGACCAAAATGTTCTGTCCTCTATCGTTCGCATTTAGTGCAGCAGTTTGCATATTTGTATGATATGATGTCGTTTGCCCAGCGTGCATTTGGTCCCTTCTTCTTTGGCCGGATAGTTCTAAACAGAACATAGTATTTTTGGTGCAGTTTTTATCGGTGAGTCTTGCTACATATACAGCACTCGCGTGAACTTAGGAAATGATTACGGTAAGAATTTTCAAATAAGTACTCACCTCCTGGGACCGAAGCAGTGGTGACACAGAAGCAGTGCACAAACAGCGATAGAAGCATTTTGGTGGTGATCGCCATTCTTCCTATTCGTGTTCTTTCGTCCTAAATCGTTCGCGTTCGAAAGCGCGAAACATTGCATCGTCCATCCTAACAAAATTTTTACATTTTATTTCTTGTCTAATCTGGAACAATAGAAAAGATACATTAATGCGATAAGATGCGAAAAGATACATTATATTAGGTAAACGATTGGAAAAAATGCAGTATTACGGCCAAAATTGGATATTTGGATCAACATAAACGATCTAAATTGGATCATTATAAAGAAAATCAGTCAACGTTGCTGTTACGAACGATGGGATCACATTACATGCAATCCATCGCCCATAAAAACAGTTTAGACAAACCCCAATGGACCAATCTCGATGTGAGCGTAATACGATATTGTATTATTCGCCCAAGCCTAACGATTATTATAATTTCTGTCAAATGCACATACGAACAATTTAATAATTATCGAAAAAATATAATGAAAGCCATAACAATCGGCCGGAAACGAGTTTCGCAAATGAACCTCCGCGTCGATGCGAGAACCTTCATTACGTATTTCATAACCATTACTTTGATAACGACCACCAGTTTTCCGTAAGGGTGTGTGCACATTAACGTATTCGCAGCGATTTGGCTTTTATTTATGTAACTAGGCATGTAAGAAATATTCTCCGAGCAGACGCCGTGGGCCAAATGGAACTTGAGAGATACCTCTCACTCACCCACATAATTATGGGGTAATGAAAAATATTGGTTGCAAAGGAAGAAATATATCATTTGTATATATAGCCTTCTATCTTAGCATATCTTTGGAGGTATGAAAAAAGCAGGCCTATGTTTTCGATAACAGCATGATGCTTTAATTGACTTAAGGATTATAAGAAAATGTGTTATATTGCAAACAAACAATTTCATTTCACACAGATATCACGGGCAATAATTAATACGTATGAAGGATACAGTGTATGAAGGATACAATAATGACTACGTTATTACCCTTTAATGAAGAATACAGAAGCAATCTTAAAAATACTTTTTAATATCTTTATAGACTCTGGAAGGACAAATCTTACAATTATAAACATCGAGAGCAGTAGCAAAATTTCAGTATCAAATTTTATAAATCGATAATCTAACGTAATCGTAGTTGATATGTGTAGCCTGCTAACCTTAAGGTTAAGGCATACGAATTAATCACACAAACCACAATATACGGCGTGATTTAGTATTTTTGTTTTCAATAGGTGTGAAATGAATATCATTTTTAACTTTTGATGATGCTGCATTCAGTGTAAATGTATCGTAATAGTAGCTAACAAAAACTTCATATTGCAAGCGTTTGCGATAGTTTGCACACACCCTAATGCACTAGCAAAGTCGTTATACACGATAAATAACAATAAAATAATCTCGCCGTATCTCGAATTTATTGCTGTGCAAAGTACTTTACATTTTTAACAGAAAATAATATTGTTACATATTGACAGTAGATTTTTTTCAATTCAGAATATATAATAAAATATTTTTTATTGTATAGGGGAACAAACGAGCAATCGGAGCATTTCAACGACTACCGACGTCCATGAACATCAGCGTAATAATGCTGATGCGTTGCCCTCTTTCTCATTTCCATTCATCTAAAGGAGTTGATTAGGTATATAGTACTACTAGAGTAGGTTGATTTACATATTATGCGACTGCACAGGACTACGCTGACGTGGTGTGATAAGTCCACAGATATTTATTTATTTATTATATCCCCAATGTTATGAAATACACAAATGTGCAATAGATTATTACCAAACTGCACGAAACGCGACTACATTTTTGAACTCGTACCATGTGAGCGAGAAATAATTCCCCGGTTGTGCCGTCCCTATTCAGTGGCAGTGGCCATGCAGCGTGGCCATACCTTTTAATTATAATCTGTCAACGCATACCTGGAACTACGGGGCCTATTAAATTGAAAATGTGTATGTAGTTTTTTATAGAATATAACATGATAATAAACTCCCTAAAGAGGATGCAATGCAGGTATACGTCTGTATGAATCAAGCGAATAAAACCGCGAGGTGCAACTAGTATTATTGGAATTGATTGAAGCAATAGTTTAGTGACAGAGGGACTTTTAATCTACATGCAGTGATGTCGTTTATTTTTTATTTTTTTTTAACTTGACGCACAAATTTTAAGAGGCGGCGCTAAAGGTATTCTCGCTAACAATTTACTGGCGTAGAGTGACATCTTTGGTATGGAGTATTGCGAGGTTTGTGTGTAGCCGGTGGCCCACTGGGGTGAGTCGTTATAAGGCTCTGATTTTTCGTTTACCCCTTTGTTGTATAAGAAAACCAGTTTGTGTTGCACACACAAAGTATAAAAATATTTTTTCGCATACTAAGAATCCCAATATTTCGCATCAAAACTATTTGTCTCTTAGTTTCATTCAACTAAATATATAAAAAAACATATAAATTTTCATAAAAATAAACCTCTTCGAGAGAAATAAGAAACAATTATGACATACCGACGGTCGAGCTCCTTTGTCTTTCTTGCAGACTACTTTTGTTAACTCAACAAATTATTTTCAGTTGCCTGTCCATCTGTTTTGTTTGTGTAATATTCAAATTCTTCAGCGCATTTGCATCAGCTATTCTTTATAACCGTCTAGGTTTATATTTATATAAGACTGAGCAATAAAAATGAAGGCTTCTTTAGTTAATTGAAAATCGCTCAAAATTCTTATCATAACCTGGGCCTGTACTAAGGTCCTCATGGTAGACTGAACTGACTACGTGGTATGTCTTTTGCCCCCCCCCCCTCTCCAAACATAGTTACTATTAATTAATATACTGGTTACCGACAGATGACTTGGGGAATGTAGGGCTCACGCTCATTGGGGAGGCCTACTCCAGTGGACGTTCTTCTTCTGATGAAGATGATGATAGCGGATGCTCGGCAAATATGTTCGGCAGTCCGGTTCAATCTTTGGCATTAGCGAATTTCCCGTTATACGGATTATGGCGTGTGCCGAATTCGTGCGAACTGGGTCAGAGGGCTCGGAGAATTTGAGCATCTCCGCTGTCTCCTAGAGCATCAGCATCTCAGTGGAACTACACTGACGAAGAGACGGTTTGTTGCGTATACATTTTGACATGCATCTGTGTTTGATACGGAGTTAGTTTAGTAAGGTAGTGCCATGCTCTTTTGCAGCGGAATTAAGCCCATTATACCGGGTAACCATCCCGGTATTGCGGTTCCTTTCGTTCAAGGAGTGGTTGAGACAGATTTTTTGCGGAAATTAGCGAAATGAGTCGGCACGAGCGAATGCGAAACTTCCGCTCACCCAATTTCATCGTGAATAACTGAATATGTCGTGGATTGTACAGTTTTTGTTAAACAACTTTAACCGACCGTTTTAAGACCTCCAGTATAAACGACGATATGCTGATAATAATGAAAACAATTGTTCGAAATAACATAATTCTGAAGTGAAAGGTGGCCGTGTCTTACAATCCTACTCCTAAAATATTAATGTCGCGCCTTAAATGTGCACAAGTATGGAGTAAACTCGCATAATTTCTTAATGATTGACCTTATATATCCATTAAGTGCCTCTTAAATTTTCAATTTCAACGCAATGTGCATATAAATCTTATATAAATTATAATAATAGCGTATATTGAATTTAATATAGCACATAAAGTCCAGCGCTTTCGCAAATACCCGGCGACTAATAAAAATAAATTATAGTATACGCCATAACAGAAATCGTAAAACAATAATACGTCGATCTGTACATCGGGAGCAGCATTACCTGCCCATTACATTATCGACGCTATAAACTCTCACATTACCAGCCGAGTGTTTGCAATTTACTTTATTGCTTCACGACCAGCGCAGCTTGATCTCTTGAGCACTGTACATAGGCGGGATTGCGAACAGAACTCCGGCGATACACGAAATAGCCGGGATCAAGGTGTTTTTGTCAGACGGGCGGGTCATACGGATATTATTTATTCTTTTTATGTACGGTTATTTGTTAGAGATAGAACATGAGCCCGCTTCTTTTACTGTAACTTAAGTTTATCTAAGCCGACTGCCGGCTATGTATTCACTTAATAAAAGGTACTTTGGGGTGTCGCGTTTACAGGAATCGAAGTATTGATTAGAATGGATTTTTGTGTATAATTAGAGAAAAAAACCAGCAGATAAAGACTATCGAAGAAGGTGGATCCATCAGAAGTAGCAATGCAGGCTCGTTGCTTTCCATTGCGTCAACTTTCCTATGGGTCTCGTGTTTCCCGTGTCGGTACTCGACTGCTCGTTTGTACCCATATTACAATAGAAAAGATACTGGCAAGTATAATTATTATGGAAACGTAAGGTACTCTTTAGCGCTCTTCCCGTGCAGCTTGCAGCGTCAAATTACACAAGAAATAGGGCATCACGGTGATTAAGCGCCTCGTTATGGAGATAAATGTAACAGGCACGGACCAAATCTTTTTATAAAAAAATATTCAAACTTTTATTTCTTTGTGTATAAAATGTTCATATCTTTCTTTCTGCCTCTCAGCCTAAATCTTCCTCTGCTGCACGTAGGCCTGTCCTTATGGGAGCTGGGCTCATTGCCAGATTAACCAATCCGATACGGCTGATGGATTACCAAGTTGAGGCGGCCATTGTCAGGGCCCACAGAATGCACTCGTGACCATGACCATGGGGTAGGTCTACGTCCAGCAGTGGGGTTGCTCCGTCTGATGATGATAGCAAACAGACAAATGGGACAGAAAAATCCGGAGCGATTTTCATACTTTTTTGTTTGTACTCACTTGTACTTTTTATCTGTAATATTTGTGTCTTAAGTTTACACGAGTGCTTCACATTGCTGTAAAAACGGATAGACTCTCACAGGATGGTTAAATGATTAAAGAAACCGCGATAAAATCCCTGAAAGCAAATTTATTATACTACAAGATTAGTATTACAAGAAAGTACTATGAAAATTGTAGAGTTTGAAAAATATCTTATCGTTTAATTTTAATAACTATAAGTGTTACTTATAGTTATTCAAATTCATTTCAATTCTGGTTAAATATATATCTTGGATAAAACGAGGCGTGGGGTTGGAGACAAATTTCCACTCCGCCTGGCGTTTTTATTAACACGACGCGACGGTAAATTTTCCGTCATTTCGGATCAACGTGTCATAAAGATACTTTCAAAATGATTGAGTAGTCTTTGTTCCAAATCTTCCGTTATAAAATTTATAGAACCAGGTGCCATCCTATACTTTACGTACTGAGCAGACCATTCTTCAGAATTCAATATTTAATACACGAGCCCATCTTGGCGCGCGTGGCTCCTTGTTTTTTTTCTCTATACCTTTTTAGCCGATTGCGTCAGAAGGAGGGTTAGGCTCTTAGAGTTTGTAAGTATGAATGTTTGTATATTTGTATGTAGATTTTTATGTTACCTTCCTAAACGGCTTCACGGATTTTCAAGCATGAGGTTTTCGATTCGCCTTGATAACGCGAGTGCCAAGAGGTATTTTAAAAAAATGGATGATTTTGGGGGCCAATATGTGAAGTAGCAGGAGGTCGGTCGTATTGGCGTTCACCTAAAGAGCTCTATGTCCAGCAGGAGACCGACAAGGGCTGATAATGATGATGCATAGTTGAAATGAAGTATATATTTGAGTAACACACCACATGTACCAGAATATAAAACCAGTATATAAAAGCCAACACAACACATGCAACAAGTTTGGACATGTTAAAACAAAGACCCTTAAATTTAATTCCCAAGTAAGAGTTAACCAACCCGACGTATTGGACAAGTTGGAAACTTTAATAGACCAAGATAAGTTATTCGAAACTAAAGTTGGTTCCATAATTGCGCCGAAGATACCGGTTTTCCTTAATCACTCGATGGATTTGAACAAGATAAATCCCTTCTCGATTGAAATTCAGCCATTGAGCCAATTAATGTCAGCTGCTACTTTTAAATTTTAGCGCAAATTAAATTTGTATGAAAGTATGTCAATAGTTGAATGTAGAATAATTTCGTATGATTAAAATAAAATATTTATTGATGTTAGGACTTAGCTAATGTGTTACATTCTATGAATTTTGTTTATATTTAAATATTAGAAAAATAAGTTTTTGAAGTAAGAAAGGATAAAGATCGGGATGGTAGGCGTTCTATGGGGGAGGCGTTCAACAGTGGATGGCAATAGGCTGATTTATTCATTCATTTATTCAAGTTCTTGAAGTAAATCTTCTTTAATCACCCGAACAGCTGGTGTCGAATGCTTGACAAGGGCTTTACGAAAACGACGCCAACGGACGTTGAGAGTGACGGGACGTGAGAGATATAAGTTAGTGAAGATAAAAATAATGTTCCGTTTCGTATATTAAGGTAGGGGAAAAAGAGAGAGTAGCGTGCACACAATTCCTTTCTCTCTTATCCAGTTACGTTTATATAAATAAAGAAGTTTTATTTCGTTCGTGTAGTCTTAAGCACACTCGTTTTTCTACTTCAATCCATTGACAAACATTTCGCACTAAGATCAATGGCTGTTCCTGACATTATAGAAGATTTTGTATTTAATCCAAAACGTTTTTTTTTTTTCATTCCAATATTGTTAACAATTTATGAACAATGTTCCCAAAGCCACATGAACGTGCTAATATACGATTAGATAAACACTTCGATTTGTAATATTTGTCTTATTTAATTATTAGCGTTACATATTGTTCTGTGTGCCGCTACACCCCAATAATTGTTATATTTCGTTAATGAGATGTGAATATTAGATATTGAGAATACCTTTCACGTATGTACCTACACAATATTACGTATTGATAAATTCACAATGTGTAATCCAAGAACGCGAGTTGATAGTATATGATTTCAACACTATATAGTGTACAAAATTAGATAGGTTTGCTTTAGGATAATGTTATACATGTATGTGAGATCTTATATATGGCGATGATAAAAATACAGCAATAATTTTGAATCTATTCATACACACACACTCACAGTCCAACTGAACTGTGAAAAAATAGAATCATTTTATTCTACTGGTGTGAAATTTTGATCTTGATAAGCAATCGCCTGTTTACATGGATACGTGAACATTAACGTAATTTTATCGTACTCTATGTAAAAAATACGTTGATATTCACGTATCCATTATATATTAAAAATGGACGAATGGATTCACCTAAAATAATCCTCTTAACCTTGTAACATACAGTAATGTAAAACTATAACTCTTTATACTTAAAGTAATCACGTAAATGCTTAAGTAACCGTCTACAAGTTTATATGGTTTAGATCGATATCAGCCATTCGACTCTAAAGCATTCAGCTGTTAGTTTAGCTCTAATCAAACGTGCTCTAAAGCGATCAACAATCCACCTTCAGACTCGATTTAGACATTGTTAACTGGCTAATGTTGGCAAATGTACTATAATATCCATTTGTTTTGCTTGATAGCTTTTGATTTACTTAGTAAGAAGTAGTGGTACTTCTCGCATACCTACAAAGTGACAGCTACGCGTCGTGTTTCGTCTAGTTTATGAATCTCTAGTAGACTATTAGATGGGAGGAGTAAAAGAAATAACCGATAACATTATCAGTTGTAGAATATGGTTACAATAATTTTGAAAGTATTTCGTATTTTATCCTGAACATTATTTTCTTTTTATGTTGTAAATCGGACCTGCGTTTGATGACACCTACACCCGTAAATAACAGGGCAGATTGCTACTTTAAAAATTTGTTCTATCTATAGCCTTCCTCGGGATTGCTCCATCCTTTGGTGAGAACCACATGGAAATCGCTTCAATAGATTATTAGAATATCGATCACATGTAGAATAGATACTTTATTTCATAACATTACTAGCGAACCGCAGCCGCTTCGTTCGTTACTAACCTGTTATTTATGTAAGTTATGCACAAGGCCTTCCATGGGAATCACTCTTTCCATTGGTGGTATCCACCTCCGTTCACATACAGACAGTTTTCGACGACTTTGTCTTATAATATGGACAGATGAATAGAAGTGGATATCATTGGGTGGGTGAATGGCGTTGAAATAAATTAGTGTATACATATATACAAGTAGGTATATATTAGTTTTACTTATAGTGAGAACACTTATTTTTTTTTATTAGTTTGTAAGAGGTAGTGTCATACAGTAGAGAGATAACAGCTGCCTTCCCCGGTCCTCGAGCGGTGGATGCGCCGTAGTCGCAAACCCCTCACCTTCCGTCTAACGCCACCTGCGTTCGATGCTGCGATCACTGGGTATGTTTGCTTCGGTGATTATCTTCGTAGGACGGCCCGCAGTGAGCCGACGACTCGTTGTCATGATTGTGACGAGGCGTTGCACTCGGCCCAGACAGTTGTCGGAGAGGACTTGTCAAAGTCGAGCATCATCGTCGCGATGCTCGGCAGCGATGAGTCCTACCAGGCGATGGCTTCCTTCTATGAGACCGTCGTGTTCCAGAAGGAAGCTGACGAGCGGGTGAGAGAGGAGGTTACCGACACGGCCTCCCCCCAGCAACGACGAATGGTGGTACGTAGGAGGCGCTATCTGCAGTGCCTCAGTAGCGACCCTGTGTTCCGTGTCGGGCCGGGATGGGCACCAGGTCCAATTCCTAAAGACACGGCGTCGTGGGGACTGTCATAACTTAGCCGAACAGTCCCCGAGGAGATGAAATCTGGCCGTTTCACCGATGCCAGCCTGTCGCTGGAAGGGTACTGAAGCCTACACATTAGGGACCCTCCAGCAGCTGAAGACTCCCGAAGGGGTTCAGTTGGTATTGCTACCCAATTGTCGAATGCAACATAAGTGTGTGAGTCTACCCGGGCTCCCAGGTATCATGCGTAAATGCATTCCCCTTCTTCACTAAAAAGAAAGTTGGAGGTAGTGCCGTGTATAGAGCATGACACTGCATCCTCTGTGCAACGGAATTGGGCTGGCACGACCGGGGAGGTACCTCTCGCTCGCTTACATATGCAATACCGCCGTAAAGTGACACCAACGGTGTCTCGTTTCGTACGGTTTGTGAGTAGCCAGTTGCCCATTGGGGAGGTGGGGGAGGGTGAAAAGGAGGGCAACGCATCGATATAATTATGCTGATGTTCATGGGCGTCGGTTGTCGTTGAAAGGCTCCGATTGCTCGTATGTCCCAGCAGTCCTTTTGGACATCTCCGGACCCTTCGATAATGCATGGTGGCCAATGATACTGTTGAAAGCTAAAACTACCTGCATCTCCCCGTACATCCATCAGACTCTCGTAAGTTATTTCTGTAACCGTTATGTTAGCTTCACAGTTGGCCACCAAACGCTTTGAAAGGTTTCCACAATGGGATGTCCCAAGGATTCGGTATTGGGCTCCACACTATGGAAACTCCTCCTGGACGATATCCTTAAATTGCCGAGACCAGAGGGTGTAAGCTTCGTGGCATACACAGACGAGGCACCGTCGCGCGTCGTTATGGAGTAGAAATGTTCCATGATCTTGAAGACTCCATGGGATTGGGGGACCCGTAATGGGCATCATTTTCCTCAGCCAAGTCCCAGACTATAATAATTATGGGTCGTTTTAAAAGCGGACCGACCTTAGGGTGAATGGTGCCTCGATCGCGAGTGTATCTGTGACCAAGGTGCTTGGGGTACACATAGACGATGCTTTGCTACTTTTGCGCTGCATGCCGTTTTGATGGGCAAGAATGCCGCCGGTTCTTTCGGTAAGGTTTCCGGTAAGGGAACAGAACCGGTGAACATAACCCCGTGCATCTCCCATGATTCGCTCCGTATACCGTGAGGTGGTTAGGAGCATGGGTGGAGGTGAGCAAGTTCTCGTCTGTCCCCCTATACTATAAAAAAATCCGCCCGTGTGGAAAACACTACTGTGAGTTCTCACATTATGCGTCAACACATAGGGTCTTGTAAACCTAATCACGTGAAATGTACTTAAGCGGAGTTCGGCTAGGCCTTTTTCACAGTCGTTTACGAATACGGGAGTGAATCTACTAAAGACATGGAACGGTTACATTCTATATGTATAAAACTGATAAAGTATCAAGTGCAGTTTTATTTGTTCGTTTATAAACAACAACTAGTAGACAACATAATCCTGTTAGTGACCAGCGAGTGTAATCGTATATACCGAATCTTCGGACACGTGCCAAAGTGTGATCAGGCGTCGCCACAGCGTCTCCGTTACATACTTCCTACTTTTCAATATCATTTGGGCGTTTTAATGTTATCTAGATGTGTAAAAATATATTTTATGTTAATGTTTATTACCCGTGTAAAAATATATTGTATGTTTATATGTGTTACATGTGTAAATATAAAAATATATTGAGTTGATTTATTATAATAGCAGTCAATCTCGGCGTTGTATGGATATTTCAATAAATACTGCCAAATTCATTGATTTACGGAAATACAAAATTTATAAATTTAAAATTACAGTACAATTTTTTATCATAGGGAGCATATCACGAACAGTCGGAGCCATTTGATAACTACCGACGCCTATGAACATGCGAATAATAGTTATTCAAATGCGTTATCCTCTTTTCACCCTCCCGCCCAATATCATGTGAGTGAGACGTACCTCCACGGTCAAACCTGTGTGACTCCGCAGCATGGCACTACCTCTTACCAAGAACGCATTGCAAAAACTTGAGCTTCGATCTCCTGTCCTGTGTACTAAAGCGCAGTTATAGCTTAACACTCCACGTAAAGAGCTGCCCACTCGGTGCAATTGGCTCATCGCTAACACCACCACATGGGGTGGCGGGGGTGAGGAGGCCAACGCAGCGCCATATTAATTATGTGGATAATGGATATTTATAGTTTGCCCCCCATTCTATAAAAAACACCACGTCCATATGTCATGCTCTTAATAAATAAAATTTAGACATTTCGATGTTGCAAAGTTGATCTATAAGAGGAATACAAACGCAAGTCATTTGGTGTGCTCCTCTTGTCGCTCGCTGAGGCCTTTCAGTGACTACCGACACCCATAAACATCATCAGCACCATCATTATTCCGATGTGTTGCCCTCCCTCTGTCCAATGGCCCTGCGGAATATGAACGATACTTTGTCCTAGTTATGCCCGCAGACACTACATCATAGAATTTCAATAAAAGGCACTGAAGCGATGCGTTGCCGTCCGTTCAGCCACCCCTCCAATGGGTCAATGTCCTTTATATGCGCGTAATGTCACTTCTTGTTATGCAAATTGATCATATTACTTGATGAAAAATAACTATTTTTATAAAATTTCCAATATTTATTAAATATAGTTTTCACATTTAGTTTTAAGAAACCGGTCGTAAATGTTTAAAGGTAGCTTTTGTTAATCAAGCGAATGTGGTTTTAAGGAAAATATAGAATTTTCTACGTTGTGAAGTTCCTCTGCGGATTACAAAATACGGTTACTTGGAACACTCCGCGAGTCGCTAAGCCGATACCTTTACAAATCTCAGACCAATTAGCGTTCGCGGGTACAATCTTGGCAAGTGTACTCTAATAACAAACAAGAGACATTAGCGGATACGACCTGAACGCTCAGCTTGCCGAGAATTGTAGTTTACTTATACTATTTACATATATTTAACTAACACCCTACCGGATATTCCTAGTAAATGTTGTTTCTACTAGTTTTAACATTTTAGATGTTCAAGTTTGTAGTTTCGTTTTATATAACAGGCAGCATTTGCAGCCTTTTCACTACAACTGATGCCCATAGATATTCCTCCTCCATGGGCCTCCTATCCTCCTTCTCACCAACGGGTCGCCAGCTACTTGCGAACTACACGAAACGCGAGATAATCACTTTACAGAAAGCGCCGTTCAGCTGTAATGCATGCTTACTAAAGTAGGATATGATAGGATTTAGTTTCGTTATAGATTATGCTAATAATAATAATAATAAGGGATAACATAAAAAGAGATTCTATAACGAAAAATAACGAAATATAACAGCGGAATCACCAAGTTAGCATAATTAGCAGTTATCATTAAGGGGTATTCGGGGGGGGGGGTATAACTAAAATATAAATTATATCGGCCGAGTGTTAGGGTTTCCGCAGATACCACTACAAATTGCGAGTCGGATGAGATGATGAAGACTTTCGCACTAATTTTTTCGCATAAAAACTAACTACTTAATTTGACTTCCATACATCTTAAATTGACTGCTCAATAATGAATTCATGAACGGTCTATTAAATCAAAAACCAATCAAAAAAGAGTAGAGTTTAGGTTCTTACCTAGAAGAAACAACATAATCTCCACTTTACATATAGAGGGGCTAGCCTAATAGGAAATCAATATTCTATTTTATCACTTTATCGCGTGATTAACTTGTACACTCACGCAAAATTACAGCTTGATACGGACAGACAGACGCGGCGATAATCTATCTAATCGATATCTAAGGTAAAATAATCATAGCAATAAAATATAATGCGTGATATTCTATTTATTATATTTTTATATTATAATGCAATAATTAGTAAAGTTGAATGTTGGGAATGACACCAGTAGTACAATTATTTTAACAATTCACAATAATAACCTTAAGCAATATATTGTATAAGCATATACACTTTTACTATTATCCAGTCTGGTTTTGTATTTTAACTGCTGTTCCGCCCCGGTTTCGCCCGTGAATAACTGGGTTCACAAATTATACACCAAAACCTCGGGAGTCGCTTAATCAATCCGTGGAAACCGCATGAAAATTCATATTTTAGGGGAATAGAACATATAATCGGGTAAAATCGATCATCTAGAGACGGAAAGCTCATTTTAACAAATATAACGCCTTTTTTTACATTGTCAATGGAAATAAGTACCGACGACATGGACTATTCCGACAGCGACAGTGTCTTTCAGTTGAGTGAAACAAAAGCCAGCGTAATGAAAGGAACGCTTGCGATATATCGTACCAATGTATCGGATGCTTGTGGCGAATTTTGATTGCTAGCGCCGTCAGTAGCTAACTGTTACGAACCGTTCTCCGCCTACTTTCTTAGTCCACGGTGAGCTTCCGATACGGTGCGACTTTATTGAGTACGTATTATTTCATATCATTTATTTTTCTTATAATGACTGAACAATATTTCTTTGCTCATAAATGTTAGTAATTTAATAGGGATCCGCCCTAGCTTTGGAAGTGCCGTACTAATTATACGCTTTGACTTTCCTCGGGAATCGCTAAATCCATGGATGAAAACAGCATGAAGTTCCGTTGAGTAGATTTTGAGACAATCAGTCACGTACAGACGAGCAGCTACCTGGAACTTTGTTTTATAACGGTTATAAATATTTTTTATTTCAGCATGGATATGCAACTGTGAGACGAGGAAACCCCGAATTTATTACTACTGGTTTTGAAACAGAAATAAAATGTATTTATTATCTGTTTCACAACACCGCATACAAAGTAAACATATAGAAAATAAACAAAGTAAATACGTATAAAAAAAGGAAAATCAAATACAATAAGCACTTCATCATCAACATCATTAGCCAGCCCCTAGGGGTCCACTGCTAGGCATACGCTTCTTTCAATGAACGCTAAGACGGCTGATCTCCTGCTACTTGCATCTAGTATACACTTCGGTAATATTAATTGTTAGCTGCACAGCAATACGATGGGTCGAGCATAGAATGCAATATCACATACGATAACATACGTCGGAGGATTTAGTTATAGAGTATGCAGACACTTAAGTTTCTGAAATGTATGTTTCAAAATGCTACCAATTAAAATCCCATAAAATACTCAAGGGACGAATTGTGATCAATTATAAGTATATATTGGTGTTGCATATTCTTACTGTACTCCTTACACAGTGAAACTATTAAGATATCTGTATTTTTAATACTTATCTTAGTTCTACTGTATTTTGTTTTAGTCAAGATTTTGATTGAAGTATAATGAAAGATATTTAAATAAAATATATACCTAGATTCTGTATATTTTCTTTATATTTCATCATCATTATCTCTAGTTTACTCCCATCCCTTCTCATTAAATATATACTGTGTTTAATGGCTGTTATAATATGTTTTATGAAAAAAGTATATAACTGTAGATCAGAACCTGAGAGACAAACTTGGCATAGATTGTAATTTTTGCCAACAGGCAATGCAAAGGGTTAATAGAAAATTAGGATAAAAAGATTTTTCGCCTTTCATTTAAACAGGAAATGTCGAACTTATAAAGGAAAGAACACAAATGTTTGAATTTATTTTATTTTAAATATCAGATGTCTTCAAATGATGTTTCCATAATAGCTTTACAGCAATCTTACTGTTGAATATCACATTTTTCATAAAGCCGATGATTTACGGTTGCTGTGAAGCTTCTTAAACGTCCGGATAATTAAATAATCAAATAAACCGGGATAAAATCCGTAAAAGTGGTTTTATTGTAATGAGTATAACATTCGCGTAAACTTAAAAATTCAATGCGGTTAATTCCATCAGAAAAAGAAATCAGATGCAGGACCGGATCGCTTATCGTGCTATTAAGAGTAGGGGGGGGGGGGACAACACTGATAATATTGTAACATTACACTGTTCCTTTATACACAAATAGAGGGGTAAGCGAGCATTTGGGGTCATTTTACGACTACCGACGCCTGTGAAAATTCGCATAATTACTACGCCCATGCGTTGCCCTTCTTTCCTCCTCTCCTCCAATAGGACTCTTCCTAGTCACAAGCCACATGAAACGCGACACTGAAGATGTCACTCTACGGCGTTATTATGTGAGCCATAGGACCTCCCCGGTCGTGCCGGCCCAATTCCGTTACACGCACTCCGTCCTCCTATGCAGCATGGCATTACCTCTCCCTAAAAATGTGTCTGCCATGTAAGCCGTTATTTTATTGTTGTAACTTCACATTTTAATGAAAGAGTCCTTTGATCCCTCCTCCTCCTCCCTCGCTGTATTACTACACGTGTCCAAAACAAAGTTATACCATCAAATACTTCATCACAGACCCGTAAAATGGAAACATTAAATGTATGAAGCGCTCGAGCGAAGCAACACAGCCTGTATAGCCTATAAAACTGTCTTGTACTTACGGTATTCCAACTGCAAAGACATTGAACATCAGGGGCTATATAATAACGTTTAAGTATCCGTAGTCATTTGGACATTAATTTTATGCCGGAGTTTTACTGCGACTATAAGTTGTAGTCATTATTATCCAGGACAGCTCTCATCAGTTGTTCGTCGGTCAACTAACTTAACATGTTGAAATAGAATGAAAATATTTCTATTTAAAACGAGCTTTTTTTATTTCATTGCTTTGCTTATTAAAAACTTTTAGCAAAATTATTGCACAATCGGTTTAAACCCTAATCCGGACCTGAAATAAAATCAGTGTTCCAATTTTAAATACTACCGAGGCTCGTATACATCTGTATAATACTCATATTGACTTGGGAGCAGGTCTGTATGATTATTCCTCGTGCAATGAACTGCCGGAAACTCACCATCCGTATGAATCGCGACAAGCTATACAGTAGGTGGTGGTTCCCCTAACTACAACCATCTCCAACTGCTGTAAAACATCTGAAACGCAGGGCTTTTTAAAATAATATATAGTTATATCGAAACAACTAGCAGTTCACCCCGGCTTCGCGCGGATGTGTCACGAAATAGGGCAAAAATTTATTGATTAACAAAAATTATAAATTTTAATCTCGTAAACTTTGCATGCGACTATGAGAACAAATTAAATTTATGACAGTACTACGTCTGTCGAGACAGATAGTTGTCAATAATTTCTGCAGGTGAATAGGATTTCATTTGATTTTTTTCGCACTTTGTTTACATCATCGATGATTTCATAATGATCAAAACGTTTTAGGAACTGTTCATCGCTGATAATGTAGGATTCCAATGGCACCCCCCCCCCATGGTTCAAGCCCTGTCGTGGCGGTGGGGCTTAGTAGCCTGGGGCGAATCCAGGCGAAGCCAATTGAACCGAGTGGAATATTTGCACGCTCTCAGTACCCCTCTTACAAGAAGACCAAACAGCAACAGGAAGAGGCACTTTTGTGCAAGGGGCAAGGAGTGAGGATGGGACCCTCAACCCATTGCACTGTCCCACAAACGGTGGGGCTGTCCTGTAGTGTAAGGCAACCTCATCTGTGGAGGTGGAGCCGGTCCCTTAGGGGTCTGGCTAGCCGTCGAGGTGCCCTGATGATTTTTTGTTCCGGGCACCTTACCAATGGTGGCACTGCTGGCGCTCGCGGTGGTTTCTGTAGGTATTTGGCACTATCATGCGCCGCGAGTCCCACACGCTACTGGACACCACCTAGGGCCAGGAGCCTATTCAATGCAGACTAACAAAGGAAAAGCAAATAAATGTTTCATAGCGCATCATCATCATTCGCAGCATCGGTGCCTTTTGATGACTGCCGACGCCCATGGACATTCGCATGATTGTTACGCAGATGCGTAGCCCTCCTATTACAACCACCCCCACAATGGGCCAACGGCTACTCACAAGCTGCACGAAACATGATAGCGATGCTGTCACCCTACGCCGGTACCAAGTGAGCGAGAGGTACTTCCCCGGCGTGCTGGCCCGATTTCGTTGCATAGGAGGATGTAATGTCATGCGCCATGCATGACACTACCTCTCGCTATGCAGCATGGGACCTCTTCCAAACAATACGTGCGGCAACTCAAATTGGTGATATACTCGTACAGAGTTATACCACTGGCTCAAATTAATTGCCTCACACTGAGTCCGGTATCTTTAATCGAATAATTTTAATGCACTAATTATTGCGCAGCTGATTGTGATAGGCGATTAAAATATCAAAAAATGAATAATTAATTACAATCAAAATTAATAATTTTAAACAGCGGAAAGCTTTTAAGCGCACGAAATGCGAGATGAAATTATTTATGATAATTACAGTGAGGTAATGCGAATTCTATTTCCAAACTTTCTTGCTTTTCATTTATACAATTGTACATGCCAATATTATTTTATTTAAAATGTATTAATTAGACGTCGCCAAACCTGTAACGAACGTCTGTGGGAGAGTGAATGGTGTCGATGATGCTTGGTCGTGATGTATGCATATTTTTGTATGTATATGATACTATAGTATGCGTAAAAATATAAATCAGTTCTTAATTGATAATCTAAATGCTAAATGTACCAGCGCCTGGACTTAGCTGTGAAACAGATAACAGACAAAGTAAAAGTTTTTTTATAGTCATCCGTGGACATCCGCATTATTAATCATTCCGATTCGCTGCCCTATTTTCCTCCTTCTCACCAAGGGGCTAGCGGCTACTCACAAACCGCTCGAAATAAATCGGTAGATCCGTCACTTCTACCGGTGTCATGAGAGCTAGAGATACAACCCCGGTCATGCCGCCTTAATTCGGCTGCGTGAATCACTACATATAGCATGGGCATGCGTGTGTTTGCACTAGTAAAATCTCATCACGACTAAATCTAAACGGCCTCTACACAGCGTTATTATCTGGGCCCATCCCGTCCCTTCCTGACAGCGGCGGGTAATCACCGCCCAGCCCTTTTGTCCCTCGCGGATCGATTGTGATTTCCTATTACCCGCGTCATTTGCTTATGTGACGTGCCTGCGTCACGGCCTTGTGATGATAGCGGGGAATAGTACGACGTGCGACACCCAGATACAAATAGTTGGATAATGTTATCGAAATATACGTTAAACGAGTTCCAATTAAATTATTCGACACCACATTTGATATTTGAACGTGTTACGTGTGAACGGATTTTAGCGTCATAATCGTCTGTCTGGATTCATTTCAACGTTGGTATGTTGGCCTAGTGTCAGAACGACTAGACGTTTATCGTATAAGGGTACAAACGAACAGTCCGAGCCCTATGGTGGCTACCAACGTTCATCGATATCGGATCAATTGCTATACAGAAATTTAGCCCTACCTCCTTCTCCAATGGAGCACCCGAAACTCACAAACAATCGTGTGACGGTACTGCTGTCCCATGACAACGGTATCATGTGAGCGAGAGGAACTGTCCCTGGACCTTGATCCCTGGTCGTCCCGGCAAAACATCTTGTCTCAGCCTTTTACTACTCGTTCCGTCTGTTACATTAAATTTTTACCGTACAGTCGGTGGGAAGGAGTAATTATGCGGATATATATGGGTGTCGGAAGTTGTGAAAAGACTCCGATCGCATCTCATCGCATATGAGTGGTCAAAGATCATGTTTTGTTCTAAATATTATGGATTCTGCTTTCATGAGAAAATACAACAATTTTATGATATTCCGTCAATAACAAATATTTCAACACCAGCGCTGCTGCTCTAAGCTTTATTCATTTAAAACTAATCCATGTAAGCGTGTTCGTGGAAATATTAAAAAGGCACAATTTTTTTAAAGTAATTGTATCGCTGCTGCATTACTATACTGCCAATTGGACCGGCACGACCGGAGATCACTTTCCGCAAACACAACACCGGTGCGAAGTGGTGGTATTGCTAGTACGCGCAATACGCAGGAAAGAAAAAAGCTTTTTAACGTGATTTTCATAAATCTAACGGCAGTTTACCCTTACCTTTGTTACCATATTTTTGAAATTCTGGCAAAGGTGAGCGTATGTGAACCTCTTCTGTGGTTGTATATGGGCTACGATAGTCACGTTACTATCACATAGTACTCTGCTCGTTTATCCCCTCATTTGTTATGAAATACACAGGAATTTCACACACTAAAGACTGGTTTCGTGGAAAAGAAGCGTCGATAATCAAGAACATTTCGTGAATAACGACGCTCATTAAAATATACATGGGTAATGTTCGTGTATATTCGTAGCCATCCTCTGTCCCCTGTTATATGATACCGGAAACTCACACTAATATAGCAGTATCATGAGAAGTGCCTCCCCGATCGAGCAAGTCCGATAAGACTGCAACATAGCAATGGCACTTCCTTTTTTTTTGTTGACGCGAGGAAACTCATTTACGCACCTTCACCGGCCCTGGGCGGGGTCCAGTGGTGTGTGGGACTCGCGACACATTATAGTACCGAATACCCACAAGAGACACCGCGAGTGCCGTCAGTGCCGTCTTTGATGAGGTGCCTCGGAAGAAGAAATCATCAGAGCTCGTCGACGGCTAGTCAGTCCCCTAAGGGACAGACGCCTCCTCCACAAAAGCGTTGCCCCGCATCAGAGGACAGCTTCACCAAATTTAGGACAATACAATTTGCATTTGTCCCCTCTTCTTATAAAAGGGGTAAAAAGAGCGCCTCATCCTCCTGTTCCTTAGCCCCTCTTCTTATAAGAGGGATGTAAAGAACATCCCCCTCGGTTCAATTGGCTTCGCCTGGGTTCAAACTAGGGAGCAATAGCACTACCTAATACAGACTTGAATAAACAACAACGGGCATAACTATCTATAATCATATCTTCGATTCCTAATTGTTGAAGTTATCTACGAATGCGGTCTTGGTGGAATGGTTTTATCACACCCACTAATGGGTCTGCTGTAGGCCGCCAGCAATTTTTTAATACTAGAGGTAGTTTAATCATTACATGTTACACGTAATAATTTTGTAGGTGGTATTTGCCTTCTGTTGACTTTTTTCGTTACCATACGTAAATTTATATCGTATTCGGTTAAGTCATGGGAGGGAAATCGTAATTACTTTCTACTCCTCCTATTTTCTTCTGATTTGTTTAGTTGTGGGTCTCCATACAGTTTCAGCATTACCTCGGGTGTTGCAGTGACATTTCCATTACAGGCCAAACGTGGTGCCCGCTGTCGTGCTCGAAGTAGCAGCGATGGGATTCATTACTTAATGAATAAGTATGTGCGTACGCGCTTACGTGCGTGTGTATGCGTATTACACGTTCCTGAAGTTTGTTTTGTATAAAAAGGGGGCAAACGTTCAGACGGAGATGTATGCAGTCCTATTAGGGAACTGTTGTGAACTTGAAAATCAGCGTAAGGGTCTCTTCCCTAACTCAAGCCGAGGACCTACCTTTAACTTTGTGGGGGATACGCTGATTCCTGAACTTACCTTGCTCTTAAATGCTCTTAAATAAATACGTAAGAAACACGTTTTTGTAATAGCAATAATATTTATTGGTAGTCCAACAGCATTACATTTATTGGTAGTCCAACAGCATTACATTTAATCTTATTCTTATTACACGCATGATCACATATACTTGTAGCTACAAGTATATGTGATCATGCGTGTGTATTTGTGTGTTTGTTTATCTTGTTTAAATTATACTATGAAACCATCAATTTTTGTTATTTCTTTAATTAAGCGTTGTTTATTTGAAATGAACATGTCAGCACTTGCATACATACTCCTTATTATAAAATTCTGTAATGCGATTTAGCATGTTATTCTTCCCGTAATTTGTGTTAGCTTTAGGGATGTAAGATAACTCTGCTTTTCGTGTGTGATAGCCAGGTGCTTTGAAATAGATTGATTCAAGCAGTTCCGAACAGTCAATGCCATTATTTAACAATTAACCCATAGAGTAACATTAAATCGTTTCGGTTGCGCCTAAAGATTAGAGGTTCCATTCTGAAGTGCATACAGACATTACTATATGTATCGTAAGTAATGTGATCTCTGAAGCATAAGAACTTGAGAAATCCTTTCTGAATAGACTCTACTCTGTTTATATGTACTTTATAGGGAGGCGTCCAGACACTAGAGCCACAGTCGACAATGCTCCTAACCTATGCTGGGTATAGAGTTTTAATGCAGTTTATATTACAGAAAGGTCTACACGTACGCATGATAAAACCGAGTTGTTTATAGGCTCTATTTAAAATGCTGTTAATGTGTTCGGTCATCAAAAGTTTCGGAATCCAAAGTAATACCTTAGGTCCCGAACTATATTTGTTTCCTTGAGCAATACGTTATTTATTTTGTACATAAACTTTATTGGTTTTTGTTTTTACTTTTCTGATCGCCGGGGATTGCTCGTGTATTCTTAAAAAAATATAGCATCTCCTCAGCCATACAAAATTGTTTGTTTGTTATTCGATAAAATTTTACAGTTTCTTGCAGTAATTCACCAATTATAGGTTGAATTGTTTAAATAATAATTTATGCACTATCATTTTCACTTCTAGATCTAATTACGTACACAAGTATCTTATCCCATAACGTACCACTATCTAATTTAAACTTGTAGAAACTTACAGCATGTGTTACCGTGTCGTTTTTGACACTAGTACTTGATATATGTATTATTGTTATTGTCATATATACTCGTACATTAGAAGTGCGTGTCACCCCGCGATAAAACCACAGAGAGTGTAACGTTCGGTGTGTCCGCCGCGTAACAGGCTGGAAAAAAAGCGATGTGTGATCAACCAGCCGCGAAAATATTTCAGGCAGACGCATTCGCGTGTGAAAATGAGATTGTGTTAAAAATAAAACAGGAAACGCACTTCACCCCACGACACATTCGACATTCCTACGTCATCATAGCCTTTTGTGTAGTAGAATTCTTTTTTATTGCGGTAATATAAGAAAATCTATATTTTAACATAACCTTAAGAATTACTGGCGGAGATTTAGATAGGTTGTCACGACTACTGTACATATTGGCAGTCTCTCTCCCGCGCGCTCCACGGCCAAAAACGTACGGCGGCGTTTCGTAAAATACGTTTATAGTTTCGCTTTCATATGTACTAGTAAAAAACGTACTTTTATTTAATGAATTTATCTGAAAAGTTACAAGGAATAGTTTGATTCACAGATTTCTTCAAAAAACAATATAGTTATATATTATTCAAACATTTACTTAGAAAAATAAATTCAAGTTTTTTTTATAAAAAAATCCAGTTCAATATATTTTATACGAAATAATAAACATTACCTTGACTGTGCATTATCTCCGTATAATGTAAGGAGTTCCTCATTTAAAATAATAAAAACTTATCCGACTCCATGATGGGGTAACAAAAAGCCTCTCTACTTTATATAATTTTGAGATATTTTATGTTCTGCTTCACATTACTTATATCATCACTAGGTTTAAGAATATGTTCTGTAACTCGTTTGTTTATACTGGCAGTCCATTCCAGCTTCAAGGCATGGCAAAATTTTGATTAAAAAAAAAGTACGAATATCATAAATTTTCGTTTTGGCCCCGCAAATATTACACGTTTCCATGACAAAAAGTTCAATTTATAAAAGAACTACGTCTGCCGGGCCAACTAGCTTTCAATATCTTCTGCAGCTATAGTAGAATGATTTGGTATATTTGATTTTTTATTCATCACTTTGGATACATTATTGAAGTTTTCATACTGATCTCTAATATTTTAGGAAATGCTACGTTCACCAGATATAGTGTAGTATTGTAATGTAAAATGAATTTTTCAAAATTAATTGGGGAGTCTTGTAGCCTATTAAATACAAACAAACAATCATATGTTTCCTGTTTATAATAATAGCACAGAACTAAATGTATAGTCATCAGAAACACAGTATTTGAATTTATAATATTACCTCTTGTTATTGCTTCAGCATAATGAATGTAGGATGAAAATTACTTTGTCCAGACTAAATCTCGGTACATCGCGGATGCGTTTTATTAAGCTCCTTATTATAAGTCTAGATTTCTCAGAATTTTATTTATCTTCTTTTATAAATATAAAGAAGCAAACAATCAGTCGAAGCCTTTTAATGAAAGCGTAATTCCACAGAAATCCACATTATTATACAGACTTGTTTCCCTCCTTTATGTGACTTCTCGAAATGTGACATTCTACAACTGTCCACTTGCGGCGTTATCACGTAGATGATAGTAAACAGTAGAGGAAAGGAAACACTGACACCTTCAACAAAAAATAATGATTGCTTAAACTATCTTTTGATAAAGTCATACGCACGGACACATACTAGCTCCGAAACTCACACTCGTGCGACTGTGCCCACACACACGCATATGATCGCGCCCAGGCACACGCATACGTACAGGTCCACGCACACGCACACTACCCACCACTGCACTGCTCCTCTTGTGACGCCAAGATTGGCAGCGGCATCCAATAAGTTCATTGATATGATTCACCCTGCGATCATAGGTAGGGAACAGCTGAAAATGTATTGGGATCCGCAAAGAATTTAATAAGAAGTAATTAGGAGGATTAGGAAGTAATTCCAATATTCCTCCCTTATTAAAACGGAGACAGTACAAGATTACAATGACATATACAAGCTGACAAAGGAGAGGGCATCCAGATAAGGCCCATCTGCAAAGAAATAATTTGCATTTAGTTTGTTTTAAGATGTTATTATGTCTAAGTTAAAACTCTATGTTTCCAATAATAGTTATTACAAAATCGTTTAAAGACACAGAAGTTCCCCACATTTTCCACGTGGACATCGTCGCCATAATATATTACACCGTCAAAAGTATGGATACTGTGTAATATTTTGTTTCTCTCATTATGCCAAAGACTACACTCCCAAATAGTGTGTTATGTTGTTCGTTCGTACTCATTAAATTCATTCAAGCAGTCACAAATATGTAAAGGCCTAGTGATAATGCTAAAAAGTTTACTGATAAAGTAACCTTGGCTGGAAAGGTATTGTGCAACGCAATGGTTAAACTTTAGATAAGCGGTCGGGCACACACGAAATAAATTATGTAAATGTCGCTCCCTCTCTTTCTCTCTCTCTCTATGTATATGTAGAATGTTGCGTTTAAAAGTGGAGAACAATTATTAATACAAATACTCACCGAAAACGTTTGTACCGTTCCTAACTGTCTAAAAAATTCGTACAGCGTGCATCTCATTACGGCGCGGGGATAACTTTATACAATGGACCGCCAACAAAGGCATTCACAATGAAAAACTCTTTCGAGTTTTATTTTATAACCGAACTCTAAATACATATCGTGGTGTAGCTCAATTTGTTTTGTATTTAACATTATATAACATGTTGTATCTTGTAGATAGGCTGGTTCAGACTTCAGTGTCTTTGCCCGTAGTAGCGGAGGAGAAAAGAAGGGCAACGAACCTGCACGACAATAGTGCGAATGTCTACGGGCGTTCACGGTCGTCAAAAGGCTTTACGTTTATTTCATGAGTGAAATTTTTCTCTTTCAGAGTATAGGGAGACAAATGTGCAATCTAATAATTTTTCACGACTACCGACTACCGTGCCCATGCACATGACCATAATCATGCGATGCCGATGCGTTGCCCTCCGTTTCACCTCCCCCAATGGACCACTAGCTACTCACAAACCGCACGAAACGTGACACCGAAGACACTTTACGCCGGTATCATGTGAGCGAGAGGCACTACCCCGGTCGTGGCAGCCCTATACGGCTGCCTCTACTCCTTACAAAAATGTTATTCTAACATCATCTCTGGAAATAGTGAACATAATATCCTAAAAGTATCAAATGTCAGGGGATTCCTAGTCAGATTTAAATAAACATAATTAATTAATAATTATTATTTAATTGTTGATTCTATTAATAATTAATTACTGTCACATTTTAGGATTACTATTATTATAAATATATCAATTGTGAAACAATACTTAGCCAAAATTATAGTTTAAATTGAATTTCAATAACTGGTTAGTTCTTCCCGTGATGACCTTCGGTGCTAAAATATGGCCTCTTAATTTTTTGACTGGTCCGCAAGTTAGCGGTAGCTCAGCAGGTTATTGAACGTGCTTATTTAGAATTCGTAACGAAGTAATATCACGCGAAGGATAAGCTAGCTTAAGTATTAATGTGCTGGTCACCCACTCAGAAAATCAGATGGTAAATGGACCTCTAAGTTTCTGGAGTGGAGGTCGAGTTTAGGAAAATGAGTTATTGGTCGACAGTTCACCGGGTGGTGAGACGATTTCCGTACAGTAGCTGGCCCGGTATGGATGCGATTAGCAGAAGATCAGCCATCTTGGCGTTCATTGAAGGAGACATATGTCCAGCAGTGGACTGACGCAGGATGATAATGATGGCGATGAGAGAATATGCCGATATAATAGTTATCGTCTCATTTCAAAAAGATACCCACTTTTATTAATAAGAAATGCAACTTGCACTTGGCTTATTTTGGTACAATGTTAAGATTTTCAGTATATATAAGTATTTTTCATCCTTGCTGTTATTTATTAGATTAATACTAATTTTTGAATTACAAAGAGTATAAAAATACATAATAATTAGCGTGTAGACCTATTAAAATATTTTTTGAGGCTACAATTATTTTGGAGCGTCAGGGAAAAACATTCAGTGTAAATTTTGTCATCATGACAAATTTACACCCTGAAGCCAACACTTTAGTTTTTCTCTTGTTACGCCAAATAAATATAGCTTCTAACGCGTGTACACACGGACACATATACTTTTTCTTTAGAGATGCTTTCATTGATTCCAATTAAAGTCCTGCTTGGCCTGTAATAAAATTATTTGCCAAATAAATCACTTATTCCAGTGCCATAGTTTCCTGTCAAAGGAAAATAATAGGAAATGATACTTAAGAGTTTGTATCGTATAAAAATTTGGTTCTTTAATAAAAACTGCAAATCCAGTCCTGAGAATAATTATAGCACAAGTTGTTATACAACACAGAGAGTTGAACTTTTGTTCAACTCTCTGTGTTTTATAAATAACAAATCATTAAAAATATTCGCTCTCAAGATGGTTCTTAATTATGGTGAAGGTGTATTTATTTGTTAATTAAATTCAACATGGATGCCATTATTTTTCTATGGAGTCAGCAATTCAATGGTTATGATAGCTATTAATTCTACCTCAGCAGTAATGGGTCTCTTTGTGTTTCTTGCAGTTGTGATATTTATGTTTTATTGAAGTATATGATTACTTCAAGGAGGCATGTGCCTAATTTATATAGTCTTTGGTAAATATTTACTCCAATAAGAATCCAAATTTAGGTCACGCAGATAAACTACCCTTCGCAATGTCGCCGACCTCTCACAAATCAGACAAAACCCTTCAATATAGTTATCATCTAGTGAGAGGTAGTCTTTTGCTCCACGGCTGCACAGCCGGTGGCACACAGGATTAAGCTGGAACGACCGCATTAAAGTGACAGCTATGTTGATACGTTTAGTGAGTTTCCGGTGACCTATTGGAGGAAAAGAGGAGAACAGGTCTGCGTAAGATTTATGTGGAAGTCTACGGTCGTCGGTAGGTATTAAAAGGTTGTGGGCATGTTTACGATGGCTGTGTTGTTGTAGCGCCACTGAAAAGTGGAATTTGCTTCAATTTAATAACGTTATGTCGGCATATTCTCTGAATGAGTATTGTATCTGTGTAACCTTCGTCTGAATATATTTTCTTGGCATTATTCGATGGAATATTATATTCTCCAATTCGACATTATTTCTGCATATTCTATGATTTTCCACTGCCTTCGTCCGCCATGGTAGGGACCAGGCAGGCAAGGCAGTATCCTGGAACAATCATCGCAACAAACGGCGACTGGCCGGTCCTCAACTTGGAACCGGGCTTCATTCCGATGCTACGTTATCTGCTACGCCAAAGTCGCATTGCTTTGCCAACGTAGCGTAGGTATGGCCGCGTAGCCCTGCTACGAAAACGTAGAGCTGCTAGAATATCGTTGCAGTCCGTTAAGATAATCCCTTATGAGCTGTTCAAGAACAATATCTAATACATGTATGCAGTGTGAAGCTTTTGTAACATGTACAACACAATCACAGTGCGTCTGCGGTTTCTACTAATAGCTGGAGCGAATACACTAATGAAGAAGGCTTTCCGTTTCAATAAATCTCATTCGGGCGCAGTGTAGCGTGGCCCAAGTTGGCAGTTTGGAGTAAACACAATTACGAGTGCGCCACTGTTAGCAATTTCTAGCTCCCATCGGCTCCTCCCACACTTGATGACAATGTTATTCCTACAAGTTCCTCCTGTGTTGTGAAATTGTACTTGTTATTACCGACAAGAAACGTGTTATTATGAGACATAGTCTACGTATATGCTCACTTTGTTGTGTGATAGTGAAATAGTGGCGAAGGTTGGTAACTGGCTGGGTAAACTAGATAAATTTCTAGCTATAAATTTTTCACTAATTTCTATCACTTATTTACGGAAATCCATGATTATTCATGGGAATCCTGGACATACAATTACCATTCATGTTAAATACACAATTGTTGAATTAACTTAATCACGTAATTGAGATCATGTAAGCTCATTTATTACTTGGACAAATTTTTCGTAAACAGCTATTAATATAAACGGATCTCAGTTTATATTTTCATCGAAGTGAGTCAGTTTGTACAACAACCATACAATATGTCGAATTAGCCAGCGGATTTTTCATACTTCACCCACTCTTCTGCAAAGCCACTCGACTTTCAATACACGAAATGTTGAATACTTTCTTGTAAATAGTAAGGGCCGAATCGGACTGAAATGATTGAATAGTGAGGCGGTGGAGCATCTCATTGAATTATTTTTATTATCATTTCATTATTATTATTTTTCTTTTTTATGTTTCTCTTTTTAGTTTCTTTCTATCTATGATTGGAGGGCACGACATACAGAAGACGGACGGTGGTAAGAATGCATACATGCCTACGTAGCTTATGCTATAAATTTGACGCAGACTAAAGAAAGAAGAAAGAAAGAAGTTTTATTTACTCGTATACGGGTAGCTACAAAATAAAGATATTACACAGTAGGTCAAGTTTCCAACCAGACGCGTGACCACGGTGCTGATCAGCTCACGCGTCTTATTGCACTTTGCAACGGATCGCTTGACTAATTAAAAAATATATAATTATATTATATTAAAAAAATAATTATTTTAATAATTTAAATTATATTAAAAATACAATAAAATTAAAAAATTATAAATGTTTTAAAAACGTTTACTTAGCAGAATCGCTAGTGCTGGAGTTGCTACTCATGTAAAACCTCAGTCACTACCTGAATTGTAAATAGTTCCCTAGAAGTAGTAGCTGTAAGGATCAAATATCCATTAGCTATAACCATTGGTAATGCATACTTACCTAATAACTGTTCCTTTAGTGCTACCGAATTAAATCATTTGCTTAAAAATAATAGTAATAATAATACTAGTTAATTATTTTCCTTCACATAGGTTTACACACGGGTACAAAACATTTTTCTTAAAATCTGTGGTTCACTAATGGAAAACCCTTGTGGGGGACTTGACTTCGTACTAGATTTGTCATCTGTGTTACGAATTTCCAGGCCCTCACAGACTTGTTGGATACAATTTACATGGACATATATA
>JAFELO010000391.1:212703-238178 GCA_017140195.1 Eumaeus atala | reverse complement strand
ACAAGAAATCCAACAAAATATATATAATCTACTACATTATGAACAACGTCGATAGTTGAACGTTTGCGTCGAAAATCTGATGATCGGCTAATAGTTTCCTTTGTTCGAGGAAATTTATTAGTCTACTGTTAAGGATTTTTTCCAGTACTTTAGAGATAGCCGGTAGAATAGAAGTAGGTCTGTAATTTTGAATCTCATCTATTTTACTTTTTTTAATATAGGAAAAAAATTGTGATATTTTTAAATCAACCGTGAATATCCTATGATTAAGACAGAGATTAATAATATGTGTGGCGGAATAAATTTGATTTTTTTTTTCGGAGGGACCTACTACTGATTGGCGGCGCTTGTCCAGCCTTAACAGTTCGAATGACTACGAAAGTCTTTTTTGTCTTCAGGTTTAGGGAGACGATAGGGGGATTTTATTGTGGGCATTACGCTATGGTGATTATTATTGGGACCGAAAAGGGGGAAACTAATCCCCACACTAGTGGGATGGCGCGCTCACGATGCCGTTTAAGTTGCGGTGTCGTGGATAAGGATAATTAAGCTCGTTTAATGTTTGGCTTATCTGAGAAGGCCGGCCTTCTCACCCCCCCCCCCTGACGGGAGGGGTTGATTTGCGCTACAAATCGACAAAAGCCGTGTTCTTGATTTATTTATTATTATTAGAGCTCTCTACAGTCGCGTTATTTCACTTATGTTTCTATAAATTTATTATTTCTATAAATCTAAGCTCTCAACTTACGGATTCGAACCCGGGCTCGTTTCCGTAAGAGGTGTGTGAGTTTGTCATTTTGTCAGTCATATGTGCTATAACTGTGTCACTATATGTCAGATTTCAACGTTCCACCGGTACGAGCGGTGTTTATAATATTGGTTCTAGCAGGAGAAATGCATTTACGCACCATCCAGCCGACTTGGGTCGGCCTGAAGTGTGTGTCGAGCTCAGGTCGTGAAGCGATAGCTACTACCGACTAAAACCCGCCATCCGTAGGTTGACCCAATTGGCATTTGACTGCGTGTCCGGGTGTGTTTTTGCTTGTGTGCAAGGGCGGACTTAGCAACTGCTGTGGCTTTAAGCTTCTTTTAAGTGTCCTTTTATCGATGTTAAGTGAAAGTGCAATGTAGGTCGATGTTACTAATGTACCACGGGCATCCAGTGGCCATGCGCAAGAATCTATTCTGCATTTTCTGCAAACGTTCTATTTGGGTCGGGGCTATGTGCGCGAATGCTGCACTGCAGTACGACATGATCGGTCGCATGCATGTAGTTTACAAGGTGAGCTTATGCCTGTTCACCATTTTGCTCTTTTTGTTAATAAGAGGATATAGTTTGAAAAGGACTTGTCGTGCCTTTTTCAGAACGTTGTCTAAGTGATTCTTGAAGCACATCGACCTATCGAGCGTAACGCCTAAATACTTTACCGTCTCTGCTCTGGGTATCCGTTTCCGTGGAGCAGGATGGCGGGCATGTTTCCTTGTTTGTGAGAGGGCGGGGTTCGGGAGTAGAGTATGGACTTACTCTTTTCTGCGTTTACCTCTATTCTCCACTATAAGAACCATTCACCGATTACGGTGACGGCCATTTGGAGTAGCTTGGCTCCGAATTTCGGGAGGTACCACGTTTACAGTGCGGTGTCATCCGCGAACATCGCCAGCTGGACGCTGGGGTGTCGTGGTATGTTGCCTGTGTACAGATTGAAGAGGGTGGGAGAGAGGACCGATCCTTGAGGAACTCCAGCTCTGAGGGGACGAGGGGAGGACAGGGTGCCCTCCACTCTGTAGCGGAACTGCCTGTTTGCTAGATAACTGTTTACGATTAGTACCAGCCTGTCGGGCAATACTAGTTGGTACAGTTTGAAAATGAGGCCTTGATGCCAGATCTTGTCTAACGCCTTCGCTACATCAAAGAAGACAGCGCCAGTGTCGCGTGGCCGGTCCTGTCTTTTGAGTCCCGAGTGTACGTACTCCGTGAGGCGGTGTACTTGTTGTGGACAGCTGTGGTTGTCGCGGAACGCGAACTGCTCGACAATGAAGAGATTTTTCTCTCGTATCACGGTTTTCAGGCGTGCGAGAATTATCCTTTCATAGATTTTTCCTAGCGAGCTTATGATACTTATGGGTATGTAGCTTGTGGGCTCCGTCCAGTGTTTTCCCGGTTTGTGTATGCCAATTACTGTGGCTTCCTTCCATATGTCCGGGAAAGTACACTGCGCCAGAAGGGCGTTAAAGATGCACACTAAGAGGTTTATAATAAGGGGAGGCAACTGTTTCAGTGCCTTGTTGGTTATTTTGTCGGGCCCGGGGGCCCTCTTCGAGTGAAGGTTCTTTATTAGATCCTTCACTTCTTCTGTGTCCGTCCGACGTATGATCTCATCATCATCGTCCGGCGGTACACCCAGGCGGGCCGTTAATATGTTAAGTACCTTTTTTTTGGGAGGGGTCTGTGGGGAGGGAATTAGGAGTGCATTGACTCTCTAGTGTGTCGGCTGGACACTCCGCCTTTTCGTCATACTCTAGTGCAGGTAATCGGTTTACGCGGTTTAGTTTTAACTCTTTCGAGTTTTCGGAGGGCTTGCCTGCACACTTCGCCTACGTTGAGATCGTGCAGGCGTTTAGCCGCATTTTTTGACGGATAATGTCCCTGACATCGTCAGAGAGATCTCCTCGGAGGAGAAACGGTCCTGGGGGACGATGGAGATCTCTCTTGACGATTCTTCTATTTTACTCACCAGTATGGCGGTGACTATGGATGAGGCCGCGACAGCAGCCTGGGGAGAGTATATCTCGTCTGGGATACTTTCGAGTTTATTCGAGAGTGATTGGAAATTACCTAAGTTATCTCTTAGTAATTTGTAGTCGACGATCTTTTTCTTTATTTTTATGTTACTACATCTGATACTGACATCTAATTAAATAATATACATTACATTTATATTTAATAATTAATTATTGTTATTTTAATTTACAATTGCAATTTATATCATACTTAACGATTGGTTAAATTAATTTTATTATTCTGATTATGTGTAAAAAAAAATCTTAATTGATTAGCAATATTTATTTTCCTAATTATTATAATTTAAAAATATGCCCAGTCCATGTTAATTCACATAGTACCAACAAATATAACATACAATACATATCTATATATAAAATATTTTGTTATGATTTATCTAGAAGTCATTATTATGCTGCATATATTCATTTAAATGATAAAAACATTTTTCTCTTAGCGATGATGTAATATTATTTTTAAATTTATGAAAGTGTAGATCTTTAAATTTTTCAGGCAAACGGTTATATATGTGTATGGCCTGAAGATATGCATTCTTGTTATATATATTTAAATTACACCATGGGAGATAAAGTTTTGATTTGTATCTTTCATTTTTCCGACAATCTATGCACAATTCACACATTCAAGGCACACTATATTTTGTTACTTCTATTTATTGTACAGTCATAAGCTATTGTCGCAGTCTTTAGTGTTGTGGTCAAATAAACGTTTTCATCATTCTTGTTTCTTTCTTCATATTCAATCATCAATAGCCATATCTCTTATATAATTATTTTTTTAAATCCCGAGTGAATAGGGTCCATCATTATACGTGAGCATGGTCCATCTTGGGCTATGTTTTCACCTACTATCGAGAGAGACAAAGTCCAAACGTAAAGTTTTCAGATGATTAAAAAAAATAGTGTGCTACTATAATATATCCAAATAACAAGAATTTTAAAACGAATTACGTAAATAACACTAGAATATTATGCAATCAATCGCAACAGAACTAACCCGCGTTTGTGTTAAGCTCTGTACATTGTAGCTCACAAAAGTAATTTACAAAACCATAATAATAAAATTTTACTTCTAACCATAGTGCGATGCTGTTGGGAATTTATTGCGATAGTGTTGTGCTATGCGATTGTATCGATATATATTTGTGATATAAAAAAATATTTTAGTATAAGACCTAAGACACGGTTTATATGATTTCAGTAAAAGGCAGCCTAAATTTCTATACATAGATCACCAGACCATTTCGATGGTACTACGAGTATATTTTATTGTCATCTTAACCACATATAGATGCCAAGATGCATATACGTGCAAATAAACTTCTATATTTGTTACCCCTTTTTCTGTGATAAGGTAAGTTTATGAGGTAAGGTTCCACGCGAATTATTAATTGCTTACAATTTAAGAGCCCAGTTTTATTAATCAGGTAAGTTATTTTTAAATATCGTGGTTGGTCGTTATAAGATAATATTTTTCTTTATATTGTGACTCCAGGTATGACAATCTTCTCATTATGTACCCATTAACTCTCGCAGTTATAAATTCACTCTCTACACCGTATCAATCAAAATAAATGGATAGTCGTTTCCATGGGATGCAATTTTATCCCACATAACTACTGTTATTTTTATTATTATAACACTTTTTCCCGACGTTCTGGGATCTTAAATAATGTCGTTTTCTTATCATATCGCTGTGTGACTGTACCAAGATAACCTAGCTACAAATTTTGTATACGGTATAGATATTGTTAAGACTTTTAGAGTAAGCATGTAGAGAATTAGAAAATTTAAACTACTTGACTTATCTGATATCTTCTTGAGATTCTCATATTAGCGTAAACTCGCAAACCCTTCCCTACTAACGTTGGAACAGTTCAGATTTCCACCCTATACTCTAGACTTAGTTAGAAAGGAGGAAATATTTGATCCACGTACTTAACCTAGCATATATATATATATATATACTCACATACAACAGAAGCTAAGAAAATAAAACTACCTTATAAGCGAGTAGCCTGCCCCTACTTATCGAACATTACACATAATATGTGTAAAATAATTTTAGCATTAAAAGAATTTAATACAGTTCAAACTAATCATACGAAGAATTCTAAAACATTAAAAGAAGCGCAGAACGCCTCAAATAAAAAAATACGTCTAACATAAAGGTATATTTTCATTTAGAAACGTAAAAAATGAAGTGGAAATAAATTGATCAAGTATAATTTAGGAATTAACATTTGAAAATCGTTTGATCCTTTTCAAAGAAGGCAATTCAAAAGAGATGTAGGCAATAACTTTCCGACATTAAAATTTCCTATATGTATTTTTTTGGAAAAGGCGATATTCGTGCTATAGCCGGTAAGTATGGAATCCAATTGGTGGGTGAACTACCATCTTGGAGTTAAATAATAGATCTATGAACATAAGGGAACAGATAAAAACGTACAATGATTATTTATTACCCTATAAAAATAAATTGAAGACTATTAATCCACTATCGATAACAATAACTAGATGAACTACTTACAACACTAGTCCAGGTGGAGTTGTGAACAGTTTTATAACGTTTGGGATTTATTAAAAATACCCGACATAGTAGTAGGGAGCGTCCGGTGGCCAGGGACAAGTTTATGTCCCATATTTTGATAAATAACATTTCTCTGACGATTCCCAGTTTACTATCAATAACATGCATTCTGTGACGCATGCTCTACTTTCTGTGTTAACTAGAGGAATGTAAAACATAATTTAATTTCAATTGAGTACTAAGCAAATGACAGAAAACATTTTTTTTATAATATAAGCGTTTCACGACTACCAACGCCCATAGACATCCGCATTCATGTCATGCTGATGCTCAAAAACTGCATGAAACGTGAGAGCATACAATTTACGGCGGTGTCACGTGTGCCACATATAACACCCCGGTCGTGCCGGCCTAACACAGCTTCAAGTGGTCAGCAGCAATGATAGTCATGTGTATATTTTCTTCCTCATAAGAATGTGTATTACATCTACATCAGATTTCAAATTCTATCTATCTATCATCATCATCAACATATCCGCCCTTATCGGTCCATTGCTCATAGGTATCATTGCATATAGGTATAGGCTCATTGCTTATCGGTCCATTGCTCATAGGCTCATAGGTATCGGTCCATTACTCATAGGTATCATCAATGAACGCCAAGAGGACCGTTCTCCTGCTTCTCGTATCCATCCCGGACAGTTACTGCACGGAGATCGTCTTCCCACCTGGTGAACGAACATTCGTTTTCCTAAACGCTTCCTTCAATCCAGAATCTTACTGAACCATCCGCCATCTGTTCTACACTACCAAGCAATAGTTCTTACACATTTAACCTAATCTTCTTCACGATGATTAATATATAATAGCTGAAAAAACTTTAATAACTATGAAAACAAAAATATGGACCAGAGTAATCAATCAGACGAATTCTAAATTTAATAGACGCAGAATCTTTATTGATTATGAACGAGAAGTTCGCGGTTTCGTCTTGCTCGCACAAACTTCTGGGATCTCAAATAATATCTTTCTTTTAGTTGAAGAGCCCCGAGAACTCTCGCTAAATGTACTGAAATTTCTATATATTTATCTGTTCTACATCTTTTGTATTGTTCGTTATCAGCCACGTGTGCCCTTGAGATGGTATTCCTTCACAACAAAAATCTCTAAATAATTATTATCTGTATGAGTAATCTAAATATAAAATTTGCCGCCGGATGTGGCTTCCGTAGATTGGAAATCGATAATAACAATGGTGTTTTCGCGATTAAATAAACTTTCTAACATTATGTAGGATTAGATAGTAAAGTAATTATTTACTTTATTACATATTTTCCCTTTGACTTTTCTATTACGTTGTGACAATTGAGCTCCAAGCGTCCCGTAGTTTTCCGCGAAAGCTTCTACTTAACGTGAAATTATCTTACTGAAGTAAACACTACTACTACTTAATACTATTATAATAGCTGTGTCCCTCGGCGTCCCTCACATATATAGGCACAGGTTATAAAATAAAGTCCCCAAAACAGTCTCATTGCATGTAATATTTTTTTCCAATATCTACGGATTGCATTTTCTTATGGTTTTCATCAATAGATATAACAATTCCTCGGGAAGTTTTAAATTTTTAATTTGTTAAATTCGCATTCCGAACGTGTTGTTCGGAATAATATGTGGTATTTATGCAATATAGGATAGTAATTTATATCTGTACCAAATTTCATCCAAATCCGATACTATCTCAGGTCCTACCTGGTTAAGGACACATGGTAATTCCCAATGTGGATTTTTTGGTTACCAGCAAGCTTCCAAGCGGTCATTTACTATATACCTTATGCTATAAAAATCGTTACGGTATAAACGAACCTGGTTTCGCTTCTCTCAAATACTTGCTCGAGTATATTTTTAGTGATCGTAAAATCCTGTAACGCTTTAATAGAAACTTCGAAGCTAGGTATGCTGAAAGTGATATTAAGTATATTATTATATAATGATCTAAACTTTGAAGAGTTTATTTCAAACCTCTCTCATGATAAATTCTTGTTTATATTTCTTAGCTTCGACGGAACAATCACAAGGAGGCACACTGTATAAATAATAGTTTAGTTTAAAATTGCCGTGATCCGTACGGAATTGTGCAGAGAAAAGAGCTCACTTATATCTAAAACGCCGGTAACGTTTCTGCGAGACCTCCGGTGTTGCGGATGTCTGTGGGCGTTGGTAATCAATTACTAGGAGCCAAACTGCTCGTTTTCTTCCTATGCTATAAGAAATAAAATATAGTCGGAACCTAAGAGGTAAAAGGTAGCGGAAACTGCTGCATTGAACTTGTATGCAGCCGAATCAGACCGACGCGCACGTGGAAGTATCTCTCTCTCACGTGACTCTAATTTGAAGTGACGTTGACTTTGTCAACGTCACGTTTCTATAAGGTTGTGAGAGGAGAGTTCCGCTGGGAGCAAACCCTCACTCCCCATCTCATTACAGCACGGTTTAAAAAAGGATTACCCCAGGAGGGTTGAAGCAGCAACGTTGTAGCTGGAGAATCCCTTCCTGGGTCTCCATGCTCAGGTCTGAACCTAAGCTTGAATTCCTAGGCGTAACGTATTCCCAACGTATTCTTGGGGGGGGGGGGGGCAGATCAGTGCTGTGTGTCCGTTTTATTGGTGGTAAAACATGTCTGCTTTCGTCGCCTCTTCAACCTTGAAGACAACTATCTATCCATCCTTTGGCTGTGTGTAGTAGCGATGAACACCCCCGCGTCTATGCGTGCCTATACACATCCCGTAACGGAAATTCCGCCGGATTTTGTAGGCTATCGTCGCCTCTGGCTCTATAGGTCAGCAGAATGGTATGGGGTGCATGCGTGTTATGGGGTCATTCTTGGCGTCTTACCCATGGGATCGGATTTGCAACCAAATCGACCGCAATGATCGAGTTGCGGACCCCGACGCCGTTGCAGAGTCTGTCGCTGATGTGGTGGTACAGGATTCAGGGAATAGGTTCCTTTTTATTCCATTCCCTGCGGTACTGACTGGCGGCAAGTTGCAGGCTTACAGTTGGCCCTTCGCAATAATAAACCTAACGCAGTATATATAATAACAGGACGAAAATACCAGAACACTAAAGAAGGAGTATAATTCAGCCTCGAGGTCCTTCAAAAAATTATTGCCAAATCAAAGTCAGCGCACGTAAGCAAAATTGGCAAAAGACTAGTACACCTTCCTTTCGGATCTCGTGCATTCTGGTCCCTCGCTAAGGCTGTTTTAGGGAATTTTGCATAGCCATCCCTCTCTTATTTGCACCGGAGTAATGATTCACTGGCCCGTGCCGCAAAAAAAAAGCCGACCTTCTGGGCTCTCTTTTTGCGTCGAACTCCTTTTTGGATGCTCAGAGAAATTCGCCACCTACTATGTCGTGGTGTGGTTATTTGATGCCATATATTACGTTTCGGCGAAGCGCCGTGCGATCACTTCTTTTCCTGGACATTATAAGACGACTTGGCCCGATGGCATCACTTCGGTTATGCTGCGAAAATGTGCTCCTGTATTGGCTCCGGTATTGGTGCTCCCTTGCCGATTCTCCTACTCTGCTGGAGTAGTCCCTAGCTTTTGGAACGCAGGAAAAGTGCGCCTGATCCATAAAAATGTGACCGCTCCGACCCATCCAACTACCGACCTATTGCGATGATTATGTAATTATAAAATCCATTATTAACTTATTGTTTTCGTATATTTACGCGAATGCTATTCATTGTTGTGTTTCTTTAACGGATTTTATCGCGTTTCCTTAGAATTTCTTGTGGAATGAGACATAATCACCGTCATGAACGAATGGGCCAAAAATCCTTGTGCTGCCCTGTTATACAGTAATTGTAAAAATATGTTAGAGTTAGGAATAATAAAATGAATGATAATATAATATATATAAACATTCCATTATTAACTGCAGGCTCTTGCGATACTTGGAAGATCATAAGTAATCAGTGACCGCCAGTACGGTTCTCGTCGCGGACGCTCAACTGGTGATCTCTTACGCACCGATGGTCGGAGGCAGTTGAAACCAAGGGGGGGCGGTATTGGTGGTTATTCTGGATGTAGAGAAGGCCTTTGAAAGCTTCCCGGGGAATTATACGATTGGATCACTAGCTTCTTGACAAATAACAGCTTCAAGGTCGTGGTTGACGGCGCATGCTCCGTCCTTAAATTTGTCGACGCTGGTGGTTACCTAGACTGTAAACTGGCCTTCATTATTACGCAGGACATTGTAGCACAGAAGATGCTTTAAACACTGGCCGTGCCAACATTTCCCCTTAACACGTCAACGAGTATCGGAACAAGCTTGTGTCTGAAGTCAAGGATATGCTATTCAAAGTCTCGGAATGGGGCTGACTAAATTTAGTCCAATATATTCCTCATAAGACAAAAGTTTGCGCCTTCCTCGCTATTAAGTCACCTTTCGTAGTATCTCCTCGTACTCGAGACACCTACCTATCGACCTTAACGAGTAATGGCATACTTGGTATAGACATATTGAGTAACGTTCAGTTCCGCGTTCAACTGGGAACGAAAGCTAAATTAGCCTCAAAGTACTTCAATCCAGCCCAACGGCTGTAACTTTACGACGCACAGGTTCGACCGCACATGGAATACTGCGCCTAATTGTGGGCAGGGGCAGCGCAATATCAGCTTGTTTCATTTGGCCGTATACAACGTAGAGCGAAACGAATCGTTGACGGCCAAGTTTTTACCGGACAGCTCAATTCTTGGTCCTGCGAAGAGATGTAGGTTCACTGTGCGTCTTTTACCGTATATTCTATGGGGTGTGTTTCGATGAATTGTTCGGTTTAATACCAGCAGTAGGATTCGATCTACGGAAACCGCGACAGGACTGTATGTTCCACGCACACCACCTTGATGTCCGTAAATCCACGGCAGTGTAGTTTAAACTCCGCTTTTTACCACGTATAAATGTACTGCTTCCCTCGGTATTTCCGATCCGATACGAGTTAGAAGTCTTCAAGAATAGAGAATACATATTCCTTAAAGGCCGACAACGTGTCAGCAAGATGCCTGATCTTTCCAATTTATATGAGTGGCGGTAGTTGACATGCACCCAGCTTGTTTGCCTCCTACCTCATAAAAAAGTAATTATGTAGATCTTAAGAGACGATTATCAAGTAATACAAGCGATGGGCTCAAGGCTTTTCCTGGTTCCTGGTTGATGGTTGACCTGGGTTGGTGTGTCCCTCATCGACTGGTCTGTGACTAATACCACGTGCTTCAAAGCACCTGTTAGAATTTTCTGATTTAATATTGGATTAATACAGTAGGTACCTATTACATAATTATGTAATAATAGTGTGGAATTTTTACAGTAATAATAGCCTACTATTATTACTGAAAAAATAGCACCAATAACATGTGAAAAATTGTAGCCGTCACCGGAGTATCCTGGTGATCAAGGATAATCATTGGAATAGTCACTGGGAACCCCTTGATTCACACCAGCTGGGTCAAAATGCCAAGGCAGTCCACATCAGGGACCACAGTTAATCTCAATAATTCGTGAGAACATCTTGCAAACTACATGTGGTACATCGATACGCAGGATAAAAATATAAGTAATGACTATACCACGCTCAACACAAAAAATACGATCATGGCTTGCGCGGCACGAAACCAAATGTGTACCGCGCACACCGCACACAGAGACAGTGTGGAGTGCGGCGTACACTAGCTACAGGCGTCTAGCAAAGTACTCTATCGTACAATGGGGCTAAAGGGCGATTAATTTAATTACACTATAACCATAGACATTAGAAGTGATACAACAGTGTCAATATATCGCTCTTCAGGAAACCATGTCGCTTTGTTTATGTAGTCAACGTTCTAGTAACCTCGTTCACTGCTATTTTACAGCTCTTTAATTCAGTGCCGTTAACAAAACGTGGCTTTGGTGATTGAAGCAAGCGGTTAGCTGGCGGCTACTCGTTTGCCACAGGACGAGCTAGGGTCGACCGACTATTGTGTTTTGAGTAACGATAATTGCACTAGCACCATATTTGTACAATAAAATCTTTTCCACATGTGTATGTGGAAAAGATTTTATACATACTTGTTTCTTTATTAAATTTCATAAATCATATCATATTATGTCTCCCAAAACGGACACAAAACGCTGATTCCGCCCTGATACCTCGGAACGTGTACATGTATTTTATCATGATTTGCGTAACACACCAGGAACACTTTGCTCGCTAATTAGCGATAGCGTTATCTATGAATATCAAAACAAGGAAACTTATTCTGTTACAAACAATAGCCTGCATTTTAATTAGGACGGGAACTGAAGACAAGTAGAGAGTCCTTCCCGTCGCGGAGGGTTCCGCATCCAAGTTGCGAATGATAAATGCCGTTCCTGAGGCTCTAAATCACACCTTATGAAAGGAAGTGAATTAAGACGGCAGCGCTATAGTTCGCTGGCTTAATGGCGCTGGATTTACCTTACGAGTATATTCTAATTAAGTAGTTTTATGGGGGAAATTAAAAGTAATGGTCTTGTTTGTTATATACGAGGAATTATTGTTGGCGGTGGTTAGGAATTAAATTTATTAGTACTTATTAATAAAGTATTTATGGTTGTTCAAAATAAATATTAGAAGTGTAATAACGTAAAACAGGAATCCAGCATATCAGCGTACACTTACACCCCTTTGCTTTAGAATCATGATCGTTCTAGTAAAATCCAGTCAGGTGTCAGAGCTCACAGACAGTGTTTTTATCAGATAGGTGGCAAAGGAGCAGGTAGGTAGTGACTACCGCCACACATAGACAGTTGCAACACTAGGTGTCTTGCAAACGCGTTGCCAGCCTTAGAGAATTAGATATGCACTGTTCTTGACCTCTAAGTCGTATCGGATCGGAAATAGCGAGGAAAGCAGCTGGGTCCACAGTACAGATGTGCGCGGTAAGAAGTGGCATTAAAACCGTACTGTTGTGGATCAAATACATGAAAGTGATGAGCGTGGAAATTAGAGTTCTGTCGTGATGTCCGAATATGGAATTCTGCTGTTGGTGATACGCCTTATAATTCCCCGGAACACTCCCCACAGAAAACACGGTAAAAGACGTACAGTGAACCGACTGCTCTTCGTAGCACCAATCTAGCTGTCCGAAATGACTAGGTCGTCAACGATTCGAGTCGCTCTACGTTGTAAACAAGTCAAACGAGCTGATGCTGCGGGGCCCCGTCCACAGGTAGGAGCGGTACTCTATGTGCGGTCGGAACAACGCCTTAAAAAGTTGCAACTGATGGGTTGAGTCGAGGACTTCGCCCTATTGAGCACATCCAACTTCCTTGTGGCCAATTTAGCCTTCGTTTCCAAATGACCGCGGAATAGCACGTTACTCGATATGTCGACGCCAAGTATTCCGATACTAGATGTGGCCGATATGTGTGTGCTCTTGAAACGCGGAGATACGGCAAGAGGTAACTTTTTGTTACATAGGAGAGAAAATGTCAGCACGTGCTAGGCAAACCGCATAAAACAAATCGTCTAACTTACTTACTATCAACGAAAAAATATGTAAAAATCAAGTGACGTGCCCCTTGTGTTATCAATAAAATTTATTTTTGTTTGTAGCACAGTCTATACTCTAATGCGCGATGGTGTACCCATATCGACTGCTCAATTACAGGCTAAGTTTGTTAAAAAATTAAAACAATTTAATCCAACTCGAGACATGGACTGGGGACCTCGTGATCTGCAGTTAATGTTTGGTTTTGTCATTATATCGAAACATCAACAATTTATCGTCAACAATTAACAACAATAACCACAGCAACACATCTTCACACCGGTTCCCTAAGGGCGTTGAATGAGAGAACCAAGCGTTACGTATCACTGACTTAATTTACCTGCATTGCCTCCACCACATTCATAACTCTCTTCACACAAACACGTCGGTAGAGAGTATACTCACATCACCTTCGGACAGCACTCGATCTATCTCATGGTGGGTGATGGTGGTATGTAAATTTAATACCCAATAAAAACTACACCGGGTAACTGAACGCAGTGGTTAAACGGATTAACCACTAAGGCTGCTCCATGATCCCAATCCTGTAGTGCAGTGTTACGTATTCCGCCACCTTCTAGCCAACTACATCATGCATCAGGCAGATATTTTATCAGACACACAGTTTTTTTATGGAATATACAAACGAGATATCGGCGCCTTTTTACGACTTCCGACGCCCATGAACATCCACATGATCACTATTTGGATGCGCTACCCTCCTTCCCCCTCCCCCAATGGGCCACCGGCTACTTGCAAACCGCATGAAACGCGACACTAAAGATGTCACTTTACGCCGGTATAATGTGAGCGAGAGGTACCTCCCTGGTAGTGCTGGTCCAAATTCGTTTCGTAGGAGGTTGTAGTGTCATACACTACGCATGGCACTAGCTCCTCCTATGCAGCATGGCACTACCTCTTCCTAAAAACGTCAACGCTAAGTAACATTTCTCAGTCGAATTTGTTTTTGCCTAGTTTAAGCCATTTATTTTTGTAATGACACGTTCAATTTCTAAAACACATTTATTTAGAAAATTTTGGCACACATTATTTTTTGTTTCACAAACACATTATTGTAGACTTCAGAGACCATTGGCGTTGACAGCTTCGATCTGATAATATGGGGGACATTATCGTCATCATCATTATCAGCTCTTATTTATCTACTGCTATATATGGGCCTCTTTCAGTGAACGCCAGGACGGCTTTTCTGAATTTCATTTGCGTCAGAGCGCTCGCTAACTCTGTAAAGACTAGCCAATTGCGCAGTACATATTCACTAACAACAAGAAGATCTTCGGGCCAGTTACCTAATGTGAGCAGAAAGAATGGAATGCCACATATACACATTCATTATTTTTATTATATTGCACAAGTGTACCTGGGAATACTATTATTTTAGGCGGTGTTTGGGGGGGGGGGTATGACAGCAGGACAACGCATCGACGTAACAATCATTCGAAAGTCCATGGGCATCGATAGTCATCAAAACTGCTCGATTGCTCGTTTGCCCCCTTATGCTTTAAAGAACTCTCTATTCACTCATTCCTACATTCCAACGGGATGAAAGTAAACGACATCACGATCTATGGATGTGCTCACGACTAGACCACGGGGCAGAGCGAGCAGGTAGTGCTATAACTATATTGCAGCAGAATTTCACCGACATGTCATCCGTGGCAGTATCTTTCACTCACCTGTTAGTGTATATTGTGTATACGCTATCCCAACGCGTTTTGGGAAAATTGGATAAAATGCATAGACAATAACATAACATCACATAATCCTTTCTGGATCGCCTCCTAAGCAATTACACGACATTAATTCCAAGACGATAATCGATGAACCCGAATCGAGTTAATAAATATAAATATGCTATAAATACCGTTCCAAGTTAATTATAAGCTATGGAGGTTGTGGTGTCATTGCATCGCATAAATTCGATATAATATTACAACAATTATTTGTTATGATACATCCCTATGGCGTATCGATTTTGCGATTAATGAATAGAAAATTACAGTATTATTCATTCACGTAGGTTGTATGATATAACATGTTTGGTTTGGAATTTGTTGGTAAAACAGGGTGATTGGTGCAATTTAGGCATACTGAACGGGTACGTATGTTCATTCATTTAGAAGATACAATTTGACTGAAATAATATCTGCGTTCAGCCTTTTAAAATTATTTATAAAGTTATTTTTAATTTATCAGTTAGAGGTAGTAAGTACCATGAGGCATGGCAGTCGAATTTTACCGGCACTGCCAGGAAGTGCTTCTTGTGTGATTGCTATTATGTCGCGTTCCGTGCAGTTTTTGAGTAGCCGGTGGGCCATTGCGGAAAGGAGGGAGGAGAGAAATGCATCTGCTTGACAGTAATACGCATGCCTATGGGCGTCCGTAGTCGCCAAATGCTTCGATTGCACGTTGACCTCACTATACTATAAAATAATTGAACTCGTCTTGTGTTGGTTCCCAGTCACTAGACAGGTGATCGGCATACACTGTGTTCGTATTTCTGTTTTCCTTGCAAAAAGGTAAAAAGATTTTGAGATTAAACTAGTTTCAAGTAAAACAGGACCTAATTGTCCCCCTTTAGTAAAATTATGTTCAATTGAATTTTGGTCACCATGTACAGAACACTAGTGATCCGCGCCAGTTTTGGTCGTGAGCACACTATACACTAAAACAATGCTCTGGAATCGCTCTATCGATTGGTGAAAAACGCATAAAAATCCGTTTAGTAGGCTCGAGGAAATCGATCACATACAGAATTAGCTTTGGGGAAATTTGTATCGTAATGAATATAATAATAATGTTATTCTAGCAAAATTTAGGTCACGGTAGCCATCCCTATAGAAAGTAGCCAACAGAACATTTTATGGTTGCCAAGTGCACTCCCTGTTCTCTCACTCTCCTATTCCGATGGGACGGCGACCGGACAGCTTAACGTGCTCTCTTAGGCACGGGAGTATAACACCGCCAACATCCCGAACTCCGACTGTTACTAGAAATTGAAAAGCCGCAGTATCACTTTGATCACTCGGGACTCGAACCCAGGGCCTCACGACTACGGCTGAACATGCTTACCACTACTACTAGACCACGAGGCAGTCCAATCATAAGTTTAGATGTTACAAAAATATGCACTTAATTTCAACAAGTATAGGAATTTTATAAATTCAGAATGCCCATTAAATTTCCAGTTCTTTTATTTCCATAAAATTTCTGTTATAAAACGCCCATTATTGAAGATAAATTACGAAAAAGTTCTTATTTAATATGTTTTTCCCGCAGGTAAAATATCTTAATCTATCAATCTAGATCTGAGAGTCTTTCGGATGTACTCAAGGAACAAACTAGACCCAAGAGTGCTCAATCAAGTACAAACAATACTTTACTTGTTCATTGTATTCCTATTAATTATATTCCTTCTAATAAAACTACTTTAACGGATTTTATCGCAGTTTATTTAGTTACTTAACAAGCCCCGAAACCATGGTCGCCCTGAAAGCATGTAAAATGTAGGGCTTGTTAAATAAAATAAAACCGCGAGAAAATTCGTTAAAGTATTAATTATAGGACATTTTCAGTGTTGTTTTAATTGACAACAGTCGCTTAATTTATCGCTACAGGGAGACCGGTGGCCACGACGGCGAGGACATTGGTCTCGGACCTCGCCCCGTGCAGGTAAACCCCCGCCTTCATTCAGAGGCGACGCACATTTCATTGATGAATCTTGTCTATTATCAATAAATCTCTACTGCAACACACTGACTGAACCAGGTAATCGAATAAGTTACTTAAGCCAATTAAGCGAGCAGACCAATTCTACAGGCTCTGTGCGCCGTACCTTTAATTAACGTCTAAACAAAAGGTATGGCACGGATGAATGAAATATATATTCACATCTGAATGTTATTCTATGATTCGTCGAGTTGCATAATAATATCTGATTATGCATAATAATATATATATGTTTGCGGTGTTGTGTTTAGGTTTCGATTTGATTGTGTTTGTCGCCCACATTCAGAGCACCCGTGACCATGGTTGCTGTAAAGCTTCTGAAACATCAAGCCTGTTACTTAATTCAATAAGCCGCGATAAAATCCGTAAAAGTATTTTTATAGTAATTTACATTTGATGATGGTAATACCTCGTACCAATATTAATCGGAGAATCGCTGAACACAAAGGAAAATTTAATTCTTGATAATAGCAACATTTAAAACAATCTCAAGAGAATTTGATGAAACAAACCCAAGACAAAAGCGGCACGAGGAAATATGGATACGACCCAACGGAGCGGCTGAAGTATATCGCAAACAAGCAAGAAAACAAGAGGTACCGCTCGTTAAATTTGCACGCTTCATATTTTAAAAGGGCAAATTGATTGGCGATGCCATTCTAACAAAGCATTCGTTATTTGCAAATTGCTAGTCCGCCAACTCGTTATTGTTTGTTTTATTGAATGGCCTTCTTGGTTTCTTGAGATGTTCCCACTTATTACGAAATTCAAATAGAACCTTCGTCCGCTTGTAATGTAATTGCTTCTAAATTTACATTAAATAAAATTTAATAAATTTAATAACTTCTTTGATATAATAAATGTCAAAGAAGTGCCTGATCAACACGTTACAACCAATATCATGTATTATCAAGAATCACTTGAATTTGGAAATTTCAAGGAAACAAGATAAATGATTTGAGGCAATTTACAGAGGATGAAATAAAATAATTAGTTATCAGATTATAATTTTAACGATAAACCGTATTAGTATGCAAAAATATGATATATAATCAAGAATTTACGACTTTCAAAGGAACAAGATAAAATCCTCAAGGCAAAACGAATTAAGAAGTATATTTTCGCGAAACAAAACCCTAGTTCCTGTTTCCGACAGTTATAATTTAAACGGCTCTTTGTCGGATATCATTTCGGGTTTCAAAATGTTTTATACTACAGAAGTACTTTTAACTACAAGAGACACAAGAACATAGTTATACCATCCATTACATTTAAAGATCTGTCTCTAGTAAAGAGAGAACAAAATTATAGAAGTATTTGGTGACGCGGTGAAAATCATGCTATATGTAGCGCGCCATCGCTAGCCCTGGCTGGTGTGTGGTGGTGTGTGGGGCTATCGTGTCGAATTCCCACTAAAATCTCCCCGAGTGCCGTCGGTGCCTTTAGTGGGGTGTCCCGGAAATTTCAATCATCAAGGACAGTCCTCCAAGGAGAACTATATGATAATAATAATAATAATATCTGTGGACTTATTACACCATGTTAGCCTAGATCTGTGCTATAAGTACTATATGTATATTGTGTAATTTTTTTAAATGTTGTATACGTATTATACATGTTCGACCAACACTTCGTTTTCTTAAACGCGGCCTCCACACCAGAACCTTACTGGCCCATCTGCCACCTGTTCATCTGAGTATGTGACCAGCCCATTGAAATTTCGGAGAGCTTATTCTTCGCGTGATATCGGAAACTTTAGTTTCTGCCTTAAGACTTCGTTACGAATTCTATCGGACAAAAAAACACCCAACGTAGCACGTTCAATAGTCCGCTGAGCTACCGCAAACTTGCGGACAAGACCTAAATTAGGAGGCCATGTTTCGGCCCCGGATTCGGATATGTATAAACGTCCATGACCTAGGCAGTATTTGAACTTGTGACCTCTGGAACATGTCCCGTTTATCCGAGCTATATATCATCCTTCTGCTCCTACGTTCCTCTGCTGATAAGAGAAATAAAAATCAACGCCCACGATTCAATTGTCTTCGTCTAAGATGTCAGGATTCACTTTGGACTACTGAGCTCCACCACTTTGTTAAGTTTAGTGTTAATGACAAAGTACTGAGCAGAGATGTTGTTTTAAATATCTCTTTGATCATCTCTGCGGTCTCGAGCTAAGCATGTTCAGACGAACATGCTCCTGGATACGAAATGGCGGGAGGGATAAAAAAAATATGATTAGCATTTTTCAATTTCTAATTATAGACCGGAATCATGAAACCTTCACCCTCGCATCCCGAATGGTACAATCCGTTAAAACGGTAGTCGTAACGGTCAGCCGCATGTCGTGTGGTCGAAAAAAAAAAGAGCAAAAAAATACTTACACTTCTCTGTACGCGGGGACATTCTAAAAATGCTACATAATTTAACGGTTCCTACAGAGCATGCCCTAAGAGCCAATATTTGGGGAGCAGATCTTTTCTCAATATCTAATTAGCTCGATACTTGTTTCCAACTGTATTCGCCCAGACACTCTTTCCATTTCTTTTGAATAAATGAGTAACATGAGATTGTGAGACATGAGAAAATGTGAATATATATTTAAAGCAAAACACAATATTCTTTCGTACTATATGGGCGCAAGAGCGCTAGGTTATTAAAATGCCTCTCGGGTACCCGCTTACATTTATATGAGACGAAATGGTAATAACTGTATATGTTACTGAAAATGTCGTGTGCTATATTCAATCCACTCTCAAGCTAATAATACAAAGAAACAATGCAATATGAGCTTTTCTTGTTCTTTCATTTGTTTCCGTTAATTTGTGCTACAATGTAAAATAATGTTCCAGCTTTCTAATAACTCGTGTTAACAAAAAGAGATATTGCTTTTCTTTTTATCATCATCATTAAAGTATTACCGAAACCTTACATTTATTGAAACCGAAATATAACGTTCATTGAAACTTAATTCAATTATTTTCAGTTTTTATTTAAGTGTTTAACTAGCCCGACAATACAGAAGCTTTAGAGCATCCGCGAACATGGTTGCTGATTTCAGCAACCATGTTCATATTTTGATGCTTTAGTTTGTGAAAAATCGGATGGACTGACGTTGACAGATGACCTGGCTTATGACAAATTATTAAAAGTACCCGAAGAATTGTAATTATTTACTGGTTCTGGTTAACGCAAACAGTACTTATCATATCTTGCCACTGAATGCTGAAACGTCGGCCTAGCCAAATAAACCGCGATAAAATCTGTAATAGTAGTTTTATTGTAATGAATAACGTTCGCTTAAACATCAGCTTAAAGAACAAAGAAGTTGAAAATAAACAGTGTGAAAGAAACAATTTTCAAAAGCTTTTCTATTTTTTAGTACTTATTATAAAGTTTTTATGACAATAAGTAAACAAGGGAAACACAATATTTAAGGTTATCAAGTGGCCGTCTCGCACCGGAATACTGAGTGTTAGGCGGCCTCGACCCGGTGGACTGACGGCTTAGTTCAGGTGGCGTAGCCGCTGGATGCAAATAGTAAAATATAATGAAGCGATAATAAATATCCATAAATAAAGATTTTATTCCTTCATCATGGTACGTATTCGTTGGAGTAAGCCGAGCGGTGTAAGTCGTGTCAAATTAACCATGATTGATTCGAACTTCGACCCTCACCATGATAAATGTTAATTAAATCGCCTTGTACACCTCACGCCTTCCACCAAGTTCTTTTTCTGTTCTGTCGTAAATATATTTTGAGAGCTTTGCGTGAGGTGACGAGAAAAAGTGTTTTCCTTTGGATGTTTGGATTAGTTTGAGTTTGGTGACTATAGAAGTACATACAGATGTTAGTCACATAATTATTTTTATAATATAGGAGGGTAAACGAGCAATCGAAGCCTATGAAGAACACCGATGCTCATAGATATCCACATTATTTTCATGCATGCTTTGCCCTTCTTTCCTCAACCCATCCCGTAGGCCCGTCTATACTAGCAAACCGAAACAAATCGTACTGAAAATTTGACAATTCACGTGTTATGTAGGCGGCGGGCACCTCCTCGGTCGTACAGATCTAATCATACTGCAATGCAGCATGACACTATTTCTTACTAAATGAAACTAATTGGTCGTTTGTCCAAGTAGTGTACAACGCGAGGTATGACTGCGGGCCACAAGCCCTTTACGAATTATTTCTGACCTTACATTATCTATTCGTCTGTGTGACATCATTAAAAAGGTCTGATTATATTTTAGTTATTCTTTATGTACATATATAGAATATATTAAATCTAACATAAAATCTAGGAATAGTACATAGGATCTCTTCCAGCAAAGCCATTAAAATTTAAGAAGAGAATTAGTGACGAATATAGAAGGTAAGCACATAAAATAATCTTAGGAATAAAAGAGAGCATTAAACCAAAAAAGAAAGAGTGTAATGTTTTTTTTTTTCTTTTGGTCTTATTATAAATATTCATATACACATATATATTTTATACCCCATGCATACAGTATACTTACTTATAATAAATACGTTAAATGAACTTAAATAATATACAGAATATAATAAACCTACATAAATAAATTATTTTATAACAAATATACAAATACAAATAAGGACGTATCTGTAACGATGTTGGGTAGTGCATCTTCAGTCTGGACTTAAAAATACATCAACAGTTGGTCATTTTTAGAGGAAAACGAATATCGGACTGTCCACAGGTAATCGGTTATGTGAAATTTCCTTCACACCCCATTTCGAAGCATCAATGACGGTATACTAGCCGTTACATAATGCTCTAAGTATTAAATAGTACCGACTGTACGAACACAGCGCAAGTCCAGTGTGACCCAGTTTATCCCTTCATAATGCGATCGCTGTTACTAATTCTGACTGTCACGCAAACCCTGTCCACCTTAAATCACTCGGGCATTCCGTTTATGTCTGGCTGCACTGAAGGCTCTATAACCAAATTAATTTGGGAACTCTATTTAGTACTAATTTCACTTGGCTCTAGAATTATGTATTACAATTATATTCTAAGAAGCTTAGAAGTTAACTGGCCTGTGATAATGGCGTCTAATTAAAATGAATATACTAATTTAAAAATAAAATTATATACGTTGCTTTCGGGAACAATTGTATGTGCCCCTACAATGGGATCCCATACAACGTGCAAAAACTTTCAATTAATACATTAATAACAGTTATTAAGGGATGTTTGTATGGTAATTATAAGGCAAGAGAGTTTATGACAGATATCACATCTTCCCCACCATGGTTCAAGCCCTGTCGTGGCGGTGGGGCATTGAATTGAGACAAAGGGGATCTTTGCATCCCTCTTATAAGAAGAGGGGGCTAAATACCAGGAGGAGGAATCGTTCTTGGTACCCCTCTTAAGAGAAGAGGGGGCCAACGAGCAACAGGAGGAGGTGCTGTTGGGGTCGAGGCAAAGAGCCAGGATGGGAACCTCACCCCATTGCACTGCCCCAAAGTCAGTGGGGTTGTCCTGTAGTGCGGGGCAATCCCATCTGTGGGGTTGGAGTCGGTCCCTTAGGGGGCTGACTAGCCGTCGAGGTCCCCTGACGACTTGTTGTTCAGGGGCATCTCACCATCTCACCAATGGCGGCACTGATGGTACTCGCGGTGATTTTTATGAGTATTCGGCACTATCATGTGCCGCGAGTCCCACACACCACTGGACCCCACCCTGCACCGGTGAAGGCGCGTAAATGCGTTTCTCCGCGTCAAAAAAAAAAGCGTCGGTTGGATGGCGCATAATTGCATTTTCATTTATGTGTCGCTAGTCCCGCATACCACTGGACCACATCCAGGGCCGGTGAAGGTGCGTAAATGCGTTTATCCGCGTCAAAAAAAAAGATATCACATCTTGATAGTAAGAGGTTCCTCCAAGCTATTTCTATGACATTTTACTGTTTAACTATGTGAATGTAATTATATGTTTTATCATTTAAAAACCCGCTGACAGGCCCGCTGAGTTTCTCTTAGGACAGGGCTACGGTTGATCCGGTGGTAGATTTTCATTTTATTTACACCGTCTAGTGTAGGTACTAATTTTGCAGCAAAACATCCGATATGATGTGATTTAGGGGAGACTTGGATATTTTATATTCGTTCGCAGAAACTAATGATAAATGCGAATATTCCGTGGGGCAGTTAAGCAGATAAATTGGACCGTCATAAATGTTGTCCCATTTCGAAATACAGCGTAAAACCACGGTTTCTCTATTGAGATCTAAGTAGTTTTGTCTAGTAAGGGCTAACGCAAGAGAATCTCAATATTGTGTTATTCGGATTTCTATGGATAAAATTACATGGTATATGCGACTATTTACTATGTTTTCCTGCCATAGAATAGTTTTTTTTTGTACTGTATATTTTTTAGTATTAGGCAGCAAAGGAGCCTTTTAACAACTATCAACACCCATAGACATCCACATTATTATCCTGTAAATGTATTCCTTCTTTACTCCTCAAAAGAAATCATAACAGCAAATCGCAAGAAATTTTATTAAAATACGGAAAAAATAGATACATTGAAATATCAGACATAATAATTATGACTTATAAAAATATTTTGTGTTTATGGTAAAAGAATAACAACTCGTTATTCTGTTAGAATGAATTGCCAAAATTCTTTGAGCTATGAGAAAATTTATTTGTTTGAATGTCCAGTGGAAATTATTGTCACCGCATATTGATGTCTTAATTTTACGCGAATATTAGTATTACAATAAAACTACTTTCACGGATTTCATCGTAGTTTATTAAATTATTTATGTATCCTGACGTTTCAGAAGCTTTACAGCGACCTTGGTGAGTACAAATGTGACTATGGTTGCTGTAAATCTTCTGAAACGTCGGGCTACATAAATAATTTAATAGACCGCGGTAAGATCCGTAAAAGTAGTTTTATTGTATTATCACCGCACTTGAGAAGGAGGATATGTCCCACAATGGGCCATAAAAATGTACTCCTTGCCAGGAGTTTCTTCTTTTAGTTTCCATTGCAAATGGCTACAGTATACTGATACATATCTGTCAAGAGGTTCATACAGTCTGTTTTGTGATGACAGCTGCGACAGCTGCGACAGCTGCTGCTGTTCTGTGTTACATACATAGAATATCCAGTACGACACTAGAGACCATGAGATAAGTATGGTTCAAGCTCAATAGCCTGGGGTGACCCCGGGCGAAGCCATTTGAACCGAGGGGGGCAAAACTAGTGGGGTTGTCTTGGTGGCAACCCTGCTGTCCCTCGGGGACCGACTGGCTGTCGAGGTGCCGGATGGTTTGTTGTACAGAGGCATTACACCAAACACGGCACTGATGGCACTCGCGGTGGTTTTTGTGGGTATTCGGCACTATAACACGCCGCAAGCCCCACACACCACTAGACTCCATCCAGAGCCCGTAAAGGCGCATAAATGCGTTTCCCGCGCCATTAAAAAAAGCTATTTGTTAGGGAACATTTTTTGATAAACTGCTTATTATGTACTAAGTGCATACTGTAATCATATGGTTATAAACAAGTTTACCGTAAGCACTGGTACTGAAACTTGACTATTTACTTCATTTACTTCAGTTAACAGCTGTGGACACACGTCCACAACTCGTGTTTATAAACTAAATTTTTCTCCTAGCCCTCTACTTCAAGGTACAAGTACGCCAACACGTTTAACAAATAATGTTTCATCGCTTTTATTTATTAGCTGTTCATGAACAATTTACAGAAATTATGAAACATCATGAAACAGATAATATAAACTGTTTACAAATAGTGTTTATCAAATTTGCTTAAAGACTTTTGTGAATAAGCTTAACATAGTTGTTTTATTGTGTATTGCATGGGGATATACGAGTTATCAATGTGTTGCCCTATTTCACCCACCCAAAGAGTTCCAGATTTCATAATTTTCGTATAATCCTGGAGCCCTTGTTTATATTGGGTTTATACAAAATCTCTTAGAAGTACATTTGAGTTTTACCTACACACTATAGAGACTGTTCAGTGACTCAAGGAATACTGTTTGGATACTCAGCTCACGTACCTCTGTTCGCAACTGTCAGCCGTCTCGCATTTTGAATCAGCAATTTATTTGAATGCAAAGGATGCGTCATCTAAGAGAGAATAAATCGTGAAAATTATCTATAGACAGCTTTGTGAACTGTAGATACTAGTCTCAGCTCTTATGATACTTCTCTTTTATCTTCATTACCATACTTCATCTATATTATTTCATAGTTTAAGGCGGCAAACTGGCAGTTGGGGTCTTTTGCTGACTAAAATACAAAACAATATAATACAAATACTCTTTATTCAGAGAGCTTGTTTACCATTTAAAATCAGAAATAAAAACATAAACTATAGTTCATCAATTAATATTCGACAGAGTAAGGGTTCAGATGATAAGTGAGTGATATAATGGAATCTGATTTTGGTTAAGACTTACCCGACTGCGTCAGAGAAAGTACCACTGCGAATAGACTACTGAAAACTGCTTAGAAGTTACGTAAAGATCTAGCTGTGGCTGTATCTTTGTGACGGAATCACGTGAGTGATCTACTCGTAGGATAGCGCAAGCTCACTTCGGCTGCAATGTAGCAAGGCACTACCTGTCATAAAATGTGTGTATTTATGTTTGTAGATTTCTACGCTCCCTGCTACAGACAGGACGGATTTCAACTGTTGAGGGCCGTGACATTCGTATGTAACACCACTTTAAAATATATTTTATCAGTCGGCTTTTCTACTTTTCAAATTAATAAGAAATTAATGACA
>JAFELO010000391.1:187249-201767 GCA_017140195.1 Eumaeus atala | reverse complement strand
GAGCGAGAGTTACCTACCCAGTCGTGCCGGCCCAATTCCGTTGCATAGGTGGATATAGTGTCATGCACTATGCATAGTACTAGCCCCTCCTATGCAGCATGGCACTACCTCTACAACAGACGGACAAAAACAATATGTTATCTCCTTTTTTTTTAAGGATAAGGGGCAAACGAGCATGTAGTAGGTAACTACCGCCGCCCATAGACATCCGCATGGCCCGAGGTTATGAAGGCGCGATGTCGTCCTTTGAGATGGAAGTAAGCTCTTTTCTTGAAGAACACCATATCGTAGGCAATAAAGAAGTGAAAACGATTGATTATTTGTCCGTCATTGACCAAGCAATCGTATTGTGGTGTTTAAAAGTTACAATCGGGGAATTTCAGGTCATCATCAGATGAAGGACTTATCTGATTGAAGCGCACTCCAAGGAACACGTGTGATCACGAGTCACTTGCATACGGACTTGATCCGCCAGCTAAACGAATTCTTTAGTTCAAGCTCCGCTTTTCACTTTATATTAATACACCTTTCTCCATACAGATCTAATTTAAGTTGATACTTACGTAAATTAGGAAACGAGTTAAATAAATAAATACACTAAATAGATTAGATACTGTATCGGGACTGGCCACCCCGTGATGAAAAACATTCTCCCAGCCGTGTAATAAGTGAGGCATTCATCTAGATTGCGGCTCTGAAGGAACTTACGCCGTATTCCCTCGTATTTCCTTGTCGTAAATGACAAATGAGGGCTTAACTGTAAATTACTTACGATTAAATTAATATTCATACTAATTTGGAATTACTTATTACGTTACTCTTACACTCGCAAGGTTGTTGATAATTTATTTATTCGTCATTAATAATTAATTATACCGACAAACAGAATTATTAAAGTAAGTGATACTGACATAGGCATACAAATATATTAAACGCGTAAATAATACTTGAGAAATGAAATGTCAAATTATTATTATATATATTATATAATTATTATTATAGTGTACTTAGTAAAAAATACATCTTTTATCTCCTGTTCGCGACTTTGTTCGCGTGAGCAGACAAAACCACTTGGAAAAGTTTGTATATATTTGTATAAGTAATGAATTGTTCTGGTATATAAGTTTTGGAGTGATGGAGAAGCAAATATATCCAAACTTCCGCACTTATAATATTAGTAAAATAAATAATTTAAGAAGCCCACAACAACTTCACACCTGGCTATTGGGCCATCTTTCATGTGACATCTGTTTCACATAACATTTTGGAAATCATCAAACTGGCCAACGTAGTTTATTTATCTCTTACTAAAACTTGATTATTTATCTAATATTGTTCCTTATAACTTATCAGAGGTAGTTCTATGTGGCATTGCATGCAAATTAGGCGCACACGACCCTGGAGATATAAGTCGCTCTCATGACACCACCGCCAAGTGAAATTTATATTGTTAGGCTTGTGAGTCCTCCTGTGGCTCAATGGAGCGGTGGGGGGTAACACATCCGATTAAAAATTACACGGATGTCTGTCGGTGTCGGTGTGCGTCGGTAGTAAAATTACTCCTTTTCAATCGCTACATTATAATAAAAAAGTACCAAATAATTTTACAAACACGTTTAAATTAGTAAAAAATATTGCTTCCAGGGCGACTTGCTCAACAAGGAAATAGCCTTTCTAATTAGCAATAATGTTAATTAAAGACAACTGTCTTGAAGTGCGTATGCCTCGACGTCACAAGGTGCTACACGGCAGTACAAAGGGCAACACGCGAACGTTTCATTATTCGCTAATTGTATTTCATTCGCTCTCAGGTAATTACTACTATATTGGTACTCATTTGACACGACTAAAGCTTAATTGAAATCTGCCAAAATAAAGGCAACTCTATGTTTCACACAGTACCATTAGCACAGGGACACTGGTACCTGGGACACATTCTGAAGCGCATTAAAAATAACAGAATATATTAGTTTAGCGAGAGTGAAACCGAAAATTGGGCCGAAACGTTAGAAAATTATAAACTTACTCAGGGATCTCTCTAGCCATTGGTGTAAGCCGCAAGAAACACCGTGCAGTAGACTTTGAGAATACGGATCACTAACAGGTTTTGACTATCCCTGCGTACAGAAAAAAGCACAGGAACAGAATACATTACGTTTCCAAAAAGTAAGGTATTCTTTTCCTTTGCCTTGTTTTAGCACAGGGAGGTAAAGTAACAGTCTAGAAATCTTTGGAGCCTCATAAGGGCCACCACAACTCATAAATCACAGGAAAGACGACAGCATAGCTATAACTTTACGTCATTGCAATCGTCACAGACAGAACCCAATACTGCAGTGCAGAATATCCCTACCGCTTTCTAACTTTACCAAACAGATTTTGATCAGTAAATTACATCTCGTTGCTATGCACATCTGCATTACAGGGGCCATCTCTTGCCTGGGTCCTGGGCGTACTCCCAATAGCCAGTCCTATATGAGTCTGAGCTGTAGATCATCGCATCGCAAGAGCGATCCTTGAGAGATGTCTAGGCTAGGCTAGGACTGGTAGACCGAAAATGCTGATAATCATGACAATGATGATTGTGGTAATAATAAAAGTAATAATATGTACATTTTACACACTACTTTAGTCCATCCCCGCGGTTAATTGGGTAACCTAAAAAACGGAAACATATTTAAAATGTATTTAGTTTTGGAGTACATAGACCTACATAATACATAGACAGACAAACATTTGTGACCAACAGCCTTAGAAAACATCCGTGACCTGGGCAATAATTGTGCCCGCGACCGCTGGTGTTAGATGCGTGTGACTCTTAATCATTTCACATTAAGTTATCGTCGCTTGACGATGATGGATAGTCTACACCAATTTTATAAAGAGGAAACCTAAGATTGTTTGTGTGTTTCTATTAAATACGCTCCGAAACTACTGGATCGATTTGAAAAAAAAATACCATTAGAATCCGACATTAGGCTCTATAACAATTTCCAAAAGATTTATAGATTCTTATGAAAGCTTCGATTATGTAATAAAGATGTGAAAAAATCTATGCACATCCTTATATCGCAGCTGCAGAAATTATTTGACAACAGCTGTCCCGACAGACATTGTTCAGTATAAAATTCAATTTGTTGTCATGCTAACGTGTAATGTTTACGAGGCCGATTATAATTCATTGCTTTTCATTTTTGTAAATCAATGATTTTTTGCCATATTTTGTGAAATATCCGCGCGAAGCCGGGACGGACTGCTAGTAGTGATTAAAATGAAATGCACAGTACAGGATGTCAGGGCGCGGTTTCGCCTCTCTATGCCTCACGCATTAAACATTCACGTGACCATTGTTGTTGTATGCGGTGACATGTAATGTGCCGTGTTGTATACGTGAGCGGCGGCCCCCAGACGTACAAGTGTGTACACTCCGTACCAGTACGTATCACCGAGTTCTCGCCAAAATAACTTGAATGTAAATCTCTAATAGCATATAATTGACACTGGCCATTGCTACAGTACAACCGACACAAGCTCACGTGATGAAAAGGGATGGATAGTCTTTGGCGTTTCGTGCCGTTCGTGAAAATGCATTACTAGGAGTCGACAGGCACGTATGACTTCGTTCCTATGCTATAAAAAAAAAAATACAGAATGATATTAGTAGTTAGTTGCTGTCTCTCACAAAGCTGTATTTACGACTGCCACAGAAAGAGGTAGTGCCATGCTGTATAGGGGGAGGCAGAGCCAGGTTGCATAGGAGGAGGTAGTGCCATGCATGGTGCATGACACTACATCCTCCTACGCAACGGAATTGGGCCGGCACAACCGGGGAGGTACCTCTCGCTCTCTTGATACTGCTGTAGAATGACGTGTCGCGTTTCGTGCGGTTGGCGAGTAGCCGGTGGCCCATTGGGGGAGGTATAAAGGCGGGCAACGCAGCGGCATAATTATGTATAGTCGTTTAAAGACTCAATTTCTCGTTTGTCCCTCCATTCCATTAAAGAAACTCCGTGAATACTGTCACTGGTGTTACGTAAGTATTACTTTGAGAATTAAAAGCTGGCCAAGTATGGTTCAGACTCACACAGCAAGAATTCAGTACGATGTATTACAACTTATATAAGTTGATCCACTTACACTTGCGAGCGACTCCACACATTTTTTATAAAACGAATCACAATTATAAGTTTGTAACGGATTTTTTCAGTGATAGTGATATTTATAATTTTTTGTATTTCTGCGGCAGAAATACATCGGTAGGAATGTCCAGTGTTTGGCAACCAGGATTCACGAGATATTGCCTGAAGTCTACGAAGCGTACTAAGATTTCCATCAAATTTGTTGAATATTTCTTAATGTTGAGCTAAGCAAAATGTTTAAAATGTATAATCTTTCCCCGTTTAGTTTCAACTAAACTTCCACTCTATTGACAACATTTTCGACTCCGCATGCCTTATAAATTTCAGTGTTAACACTATAGGCCCGTTTTTACTCTTTGGGCACTGAACTATATAACAGATTCAATGCGCTAATAATTATATTTACTTACCTGTATATTTTAAGTAACGTAAAATACCTTCACAAAATTGATATTTTGTGGAGGTATTTTCCAGTTTTATTTTATATTTCCAGTCCAGGAGTCCGAACCATTGCCGTAAACGTTTTGTAACACATAAATTGTTACCTTCGGCGAGAGTGTGCGCGAGGGTGAGCGGGATGAGGGGTACGGTACAAGCCCATAGGTCTTCCCGGCTCCCGATTGATTACGGGCTCTCAACGTAAACGGGATTTATGGTGACACTTAGTTTCGGGGCACGGGACTCCTCGGTCTCATTTGCATGTTCGACCGATTCATGGCATGTAAATCTCAAAGTTGTTGCATTGTCCATTATGAACAGCGTCTTCGGTGACAAATATAAATCAACACTATTATTAACCTCCGATGCAAAAAGGGGGAGTATAAGTTTGACGTGTATGTATGTCTGTGGCATCGTCACGCCCAAATCAATGAACCAATTTGTTTAAATCTTGTTCTTGGCAATTGTTCATTACAAACCTGTGCAGTCATTTAATTTTATTAATCATTAATTTCCATGGCATGTAGACAGATGTGGAATTACCCCTAGGTAGGTAATTCTAGATTTTAATATGGGTACCAATTTTATATATAAAATCCGTTTAGATTTTGTGGGATACAATAATAGACACACATACAAAAGTCCACATAGTCAGTAGGATTTAGAAAGACAGCACATTCGATCTAAATCATCAAATATCAATTTGCATAAAAAACCGTACCGAGTAAATAAAAACGATCAAAGCGCAGATAAAATCAAATAAACGTACGACCAGTTAACTAGCGGATGACAAATTGGATCACACATGTAGATAGCGTAGCGTCGCATCGATTGATCATTAGTATATCAACAGACAGACGTAGCTAAATTGTTGTTTTATATACACAGGGCGTCGTTATATGTGAGTTTTAATTTTATCACAGTAATCTTCCACTGCAAGTTTCCCGATTGTTGGTTTTAATTTTGTTGTGTATTTGATGGTGAAAAGATGACTTCTCCTCCGCTCCAATGGGCCAGGATGATGCAATCTTGAAAAAAGTGTTCCGTTCTCGTAAGAGGTACATTTTCTGCATAGTAATTAGCCCGACGGGGAAGCCTCTGAGGTTATTTTCAATAGAATAGGGGGGCAAACGAGCAATCGGGGCGTTTTCACGACTACTGATTACATATACTACCGACACTACACATACTACACCGATGCGTTGCCCTGCTTCAATCCCCCCCACCTCCCAAAGAGCCACCGGCTAGTCACAAACCACACGAAACGCTACCCTGAAGGTCTCACTTTACGGCAGTATTATATAAGCGAGAGGTACCTCCCCGGTCGTGCCGGCCTAATTCCATTGCATGCACTATGCATGGCACCGCCTCCTCCTAGCATGACACTACCTCCTCCACAGCTACATATACCATTTTGTGTGTTTGATTTCTATGCTATAATATTTTGTGTTGTACATGAGTGGCCGCTGCCTATTCGACGGATGAGGTAAAAGAGAACAACGCATCCGTACAATCGTTGGGTACTAGTGAGCACCCGTAGTCACCAAGTGGCTTCTGTTACTCAGGTGTCCCCTTAAGCTATAAAACAACGAATGAAATCTTCACGTAAAGGTAAATTTTCACAAAAATTTGGACGGCTATATGTTTATACATTGGCCCATTGGAGGTGAAAAGGAGGACATCACATCGGCATACGTATGCTGATGTTCATGGGTGTCGGTAGTTGTTGAAACGATACGATTGCTCGTTAGTCCCCCTAGACTATAAAAAAAAAATTATCGCCCTCAAACTTTTACATTATTAATGCAACACAAACTGTCATAAATAGCTTTGAGTATACCATGTCTTAGCTTAGCTAATCGAATATAAAGAAGACGGAGTCGGGGGTAACAACTACTATATATTGTGGGTTTCCTTCTCTATTATATTATCTCTATGTAAATACCACAAAGCACATATTGTAACATAATTATCAAACCACGATAGTTTAGTGAACACAATTCCATACCGCAGATCACGTAATTATTAATTAGTAATAATATTGTGCCGAGAAACAGCTCTTGAAAACATTCCCTATCTTAATCGAGAGGCGCGTACGATAATAAAAGACATAGATCTGAATTTAGTATGGATAGATTAAAGTGTAGTTCACCATCGACGGCTCTTGTACAATCATCAGCGTCTGGCTTTATGGCAAATTAACTAAACTTATAGCGCATACGCGTTTACCATAGCTACTGTTTTGACAGTTCTTAACTATGAACATACTGACAGTATATTCATAATTAAGAACTACTGATATGATCATAATTATTAGTACCACCCTAGAAGGGATATTTCACGAAATATAGCTATAACACATTGATTTACTAAAGTATAACAAATGTCCATTAATGATGATTCAATGTCATAGTAATGACAACAAATTAAATCTATGAGAAAACTACATCTGTCGGCGCGGCTAGTTGTCAAAAATTTTTGGCTGGTGTTCTTACACAAGTTGGCTTACACTGTATTGTGTGTACACAACGTTCTGAAAGTGTTACAGGGTCTATGTTCATCACAAATAAATATGGGATTCCAATGATACAAGATTTTTTTTAATTAGTCCAGTAGTTTCGGAGCATATTCAATGCAAGCGAACAAACACGCAATCACATATTTCCTCTTTATAATAATAGTATAGATAAATGTTCTGAGGTTTTATACATGCTCGCTAATTTTCAATTTAAATATTTTGTCAATATACTGAGGAAATGTCGTTCGCCCCAAATTTTTGACATTCCTCACAAGTAGTCGGTATCCAGGTATATAAAGTTCAGTGGCTAGTGCTACCTCGGCCGTGACACCTTCACACCCGCGACCCCCCGCCACACCGCGCCGTCACAGAGCGTCACATCGCGCTCCAGGGACAATTACAGCGGGCCATCTGCTTCAGATGTGAGCCCTTCAAACCGATGATTAAGTGTCGTTAAGGGAATTTAATTTAGAAATGATTCAATATTGATCTGGGAATCTTTGGTTTAAATGTGATTTAGCTCTGCGGTCGCTTTGGCTAAACGTTAAATTCCAAAACTCTATATCTAAGTTTGATTCCATGAAATTTCCACTCTGCAATTCAGCCGAAATTAATTGTAAGCTATTTTCAAATTCCACTTGAATTTCGAAACGTTGCATTTATTGAAAGTAATTATAAATGTATCTTCATGTAAGGGATGAATTAATGTGTGAAGTGAGTAAAATAAGGATTGAACAATTGCAGGACAATGCAAACAAAATGTAATAAATATAAAAATAAGAAAAAAAAGGTACAGTATAATATTGATAGTTAACTTTAATTAATTTCTACCCATCAGGCTCGAATAAATAATCAAAGCACAAACTATGAAAATAATAATTTAAAAAAATCAAAATATTTGTGGCAACAAAGCTTTCATTAAGAAAGTAGCCACAGTGGATTTTTTCCTGGCACACAAATTACCGATAACAGAGCCCTATGGTTTCACTCGCGTACATTCGCTCCTATTGGTGGTATATTGACGGCATACAGAGTAACGACATTAATATAACAATAAGCCAGTTTTAGTAACGGCAAGTTCCATGCTGCATTGCATTGGAATTGGGCCGACATGGCCGGAGAGGTACGTCTTGCTCATAAGATACCGCAGTAAAGACATCTTCCGCGTCGATTTTCGAGCGGGTTGTGATTAGCCAAATGCAACCTGGAGTGGATGAAGAGGGCAACGCATCGGCATGATAATTATGTAGAAGAGCGCGGGCGTCGGTGGTCATAAAAAAGGATCCGATTTATAATTTATCCACCGATTGAATAACTTTAGAAGCTTCAGAAGATCAATGTGTTCATAGGTGATGCCGCTGTCGATCCAGGGGACACAAGAGGAACAGTGGTAGGAATAAGTGGTGGGCCAAGCCCGTTAAAAAAAAAAGCTCTCACATAAATTATTCAGAAATTTATGATACTATGTCTAGCATTGTAAGTAATAAATACAGATGAGCGATCAAAGCATTTTTCTCACAGATGTAATCACGAGCGAAATATTCGGGGGATTTCATTAGCGAGATGGCGCGTTAATGTGCTACGTGTCTGAATTACACAATGAATTTATTTGTGTCGCAAATTCAACCCGATAGTTCGGATTGTCGATGGAATCATAAGGGCTTTGCATTCATATCTCCACTGGATACTGGCAAACTGATGTACTTGGTTAAGCAACGACTGAAGTGGTTGTCAGTTGCCCGTCGTTTAGTGTTACGATTCAAACGTTTTGCACATTTTGAGAGGCGCTTGAAACGTTTCACAAATTACGATGCTTTGTCCTCCGTATGTCAGGTACTATATTTAAAATTTCATCAACTCTCGCTTGAACACTTTTATGTGGTGATACATTTTGGTAATTTAATGACTTAATTGTAGTAAGTGGTAGTGCCGTGGTACATGGTGACAGGATTGTATGAGTACCACTGGGCAGTTACCTCTCACTTCCATCATATCTCTGGCATTAATAACTATAAATTGCACGGGGAAGAGTGAAGAAATTCAACATATATTTCTATAGGTACCTGCAAGCCTATTATCCCCGAAGAGGTAGGCAGACCTGTGCTAGTACATCCATAACTCGTAAATCCGGCAGATATACTAGAACAACCACAATTAGCCAAGGTACTGAGGCCCATGATGTCATAGGTGGTAAGTCTACGGCCACTTCAGGCACATTCCAATCCCGGACAATGTAATGTATGCTCAGAATAATCTGATTTTTTTTTAATAATATTTGCCTGACCTGGGGATCGAACCCAGGACCCACGCGGCTAACGGTCTTAACAGGCGACACCCGCACCGTAACGTATATTTATAACACTGTTTTTAGATGTTTATGGGTGTCGATAAAATGCGCCAAAAGGCTCTGACGCTCCGAGTCACACAAACAAAGTACATGCAGTACCTTGAAAACGTAGGGAGACATTACTAATTCTACTAATATTGTAAATGCATAATATTTGGGTGCATATTTATTATTCCTTGACACAAAGGGAATCGGATGAAAAAGACACAAAGAGAAGTGGGAAAAAAATATGGTACAGGTATAGATTGTAATTTGGAATAACTTAATCTCGGCCTTTTACGCGAACGAAACCATTGTTTTGGTTAACGCAGGGAAACGCATTTACGCGCCTTCACCGGCCCCGGCGTCCAGTGGCGTGTGGGGCTCGCGGCACATAGCGACGAATACCCACAAAAGCCACAGCGAGTGCCATTAGTGCCGCCTTTGGTGAGGTGTCCCGAAACAACAAATCATCAGGGCAACTCTACTCATTTCCCTAAGGGACGGACGCTCTTCCACACCAGGTTTGCCCCGCACCACAGGACAACCCCGCCAACTTTGGGATAGTGCAATGGCGTGAGGTTCCCATCCTCGTCCCTTGCTCCGTGCCCAAAAGCGCCAACTTCTATTACTCTCTAGCCCCCTCTTCTTATTCCCTCTTGGTATAATTGGCTTCGCCGGGGTTCACCTCAGGCTACTGACCCCCACCTCTACGACAAGGCTTGAACCACGGTGAGCTCGCTAGCGAAACCAGACACAGCTAGGGTTTAGTAAGAATATGCTAAATGTAACGATTTTAAGCGCCTCAACAGTAATCTGAGCAATTACCATCTTCGCTGACGAGCTACGGGCGCAAGCGAAACTCGAATATTTCACATTTAAACACTTTGTAACAATATTGGGTACTTATTAATGGAGCGCCTCAAAACTTTCTGCTTTGAAATATGCCGAGTGCGCTATATTATCCGCGGGTATGTTTAGTTCCGCCCCGCAGTTTCACTCGCGTGAATTACAAATCCGGAAAATCGTCACGATAATTTGAAATATATGTCATCACCATCATTATCAACATGATCAGCCGGATGAAGTCCGCTGCTGGACATTGGCCTATTTTAATGAACGCTAGGACGAACGATCTCCGGCTACTCGCATCCATCCATACCACTGTTATATATGTCACGACTTAAAAATTAAAGTGTATATTTTATTCATTAACACACTAAGTACACATGTAAAAACCAATATAAAGGAGCGAATAGCAGACGGCGCCTTTTGATGGCTTATCATATTACCTATAGTAAGAGGTTCTAGTAAGAGGTAGTGCCATGCTACATTGCAACCGAATTAGCCCGGCAAGACAAGGGAGATGAAACCTATCACTTACATTCCATATAGTGAAGTCTATTCTGTCATGCTCCGTGCGGTTCGTGGGTAGCCGGTGGCCCATTGGAGGGGGGATAAGTAAGGAAGACATGCATCATATACGAATGCGTCAAAAGGCTCTGACTCCTCGTACTCGCCCCGGTACTCAAAAAATACATAGACATGTCGCGTAGGCCTGTCATTATTTCCTGCTATCCTCAAGTAAGCCGGTAGAACAGAACTACACTTGATGGCGGTATCGTGTGAACGAGAGAAAACTCAATTCGGCTAAAGTGCGTCATGACCTAATCCTATTTTTATATATACATTATGGGGGACAAACGAGCCTTTTGATAACTACCGAGGCCCAGAAACATATTAGTCATGCAAATGTATTGTTCGTCTCTAGAGCCTACCTACTCTCAAACCGCACGGAACGCGACGCCGATGATGTCACATTACAGTATCATGTGAGTGACGGGTAACTACCCGGTCGTGGCGGTCCCATCAGGCTACAATACAGCATGTAACTGCTGCATACTAACAATACATAGAAATATAAGAAGGAGAATTCTTTACAAATTTAATAGTTGTCCCAAATTTGTAAACTATACATACCTGTTTGAGCTGCCTGATGAGCGCGTTACGTGAAACAAAAAATATATTTCCTTAATACTTATGTAGCCGGTGGCCCATTAGAGGAGAGGAGGAAAGGATGAACGTATCGATCGTCGGTAGTCGTAAAAAGGATCCGATTCCTCGTTTGCCTCGTTGAAAATGTTTTCACTCCCAGGACTCTACATTATTCATTCGGCTATATTTTATTACTAGCCGTACTCAGTTCCACTCGCATGGTTATAACCATTGCATAGGACACCGGTATATTTTCAGGTCACAATTACTTTATGTCCTATACACGGCGATTTTTTTACGTTTTTCGACACGAGACATGTGTATTTGGAATAAGTCATAGAACCTATTAAACCGATTCCATCAATGAAAAACTAATGGAATATGAATTGAAAAGGAATCTCATACCATCAGCACATTATACAAGCAGTGATGCGGGATAATTTAATCATTGTCATGAATGATTTATAAAATGAATGAATTGTAGTACCCATAATAGTATCTACTACGAGATAACGTTTTACGCTTAGAGCGTTATAAATATCAAAGTTGATAAAGAATATCGTTATTTCATATAAAATTATATATTTTCTTTTCCAGTCGATTACTCTTGATAGATTGCCGTGGTGATTGTTTAGATAAGTGTTGGCTAACAGGAATATGGCGAAGCCATTCAAGCCGGTGCGCTGTCCTTCTGGCACAGGTGAAAACGGGACAGATCATCGTTACCTTCGGCTCAATAACGACCTATGGAACACAGAGTACTTAAGAGTCCTTCTGATCTGATGAAACTTCCATCCGTGACGAATTTTATCTAAGTGCGTTGTATCGTTTTTGCATGAATGATTTGACTACTATTCATACTAACTGACAGCATGAGGCATGCAAATTTGCAGCCTATTTTTAAATTCATTACAAAGTAAAGGAGAACTTTACTTGTATTTACTTTAAAACTTGCATCTCAATCAATCAAGTACATCTTTAAACTAAACCACCTAAGCTACAACCTAAAAAACTGTAAATAAGAAATATAACTGAAGAAAGTACATAATGTTCTTTGGACTTTACACATAAAGGGTTCAAAATGAGCCCCATTTGAAAGCTAAATCATCATAATTATTTGTTGAATCAATTGAAATTTAGCGTAGCATGTAAAATGCATATAATTACTATATGTGATGCACCTTAAAATTGTAAAATAGAGTAGACAGGTACCTGGTGAGCTAGAGGTCCCGGTCGTCGTCCACTTCAGCATGGCACTACCGCTCACCACTCGCAATCGAGCACATTCTTACAGACGAACGCTTATCCATCTGTTCCCGCCACTTGAATCTAAGCCCAGGAGGCAAAAAATCTAAACATTTGCATTATCATCATTATCAGCCATTATCGGTCCACTAATAGACATAGGCCTGTTTCAATGCACGCCAAGACGACCGATCTCCTGCTATTCGCCTCCATCCTGGACCGGCTATTGCACGGAGATCGCCTTCCTGTCTGTTGAACGGTCGACCAACACTTAGTTTCCCTAAATGGGGGCTCTACTCCGAAACCTTACTGGCCCATCTGCCATCGGTTCTTCTGAGCATGTGACCAGCCCATTGCTACTTCAGTGTCTTCAGTTCTTATTCGTCACGTGATAGCGGATATTTCAGTTCTCTACCTTATGACTTCGGACAGAGAAACAATATATTTGCATATTTTTAGTTAATTCTACTAAAACTTGCTTCATTACATAGGCCCGACGTTTATCAGGTAAGTGTATTAATTAGCAATAACTGTAACCGGAATGATGTTTGTGTACCTCAAGTATTAACAGGGTATTTAGATGACATTATAAATGCAAGTATATTCTTTGTATTCATTGTTAGATAATCTGTATTTAAATCGCAATATAATCGTTAGAAGCAGGTTTAATGTTACATTTAGGTTTAACATTATATATTTAACATTATCGCAATATAATCGTTAGAAGCAGGTTTAATATTATATATAGGTTTAACATTATATATTTAATATTATCGCAATATAATCGTTAGAAGCAGGTATTTAGATAACATTATAAATACAAGTATAATCTTTGTATTCATTGTTAGATAATCTGTATCTAAATCGCAATATAATCGTTAGCGGCAGGTTTCTTGTAAGTATTGCTGTATATATAACACTATATACTACTTTCAACCTGACGCTGATAACAAAAATGCGACATCATGTGTCACAGGGTGGAAATGCAATGGCTAAGTAGCGCTATAGATATATAGGCGATAGGTAGTATTACTACGTGAAATATATATAATTCTTGGTTTTCTTTTTAAAGTTCTCTTCTAATCCTGTTCTTGCTTCTACTTTCGCTCTCGTTTTTGCTTCTCCCATTTTGTGGACTCATGGACTCCTTCGAATGGAGGCTGTGGTTCCAGTACTTTAGCATAAACTTAATTAATTTAATTTTCTTACGCTGTCATTCCCTGCTACATATCCCCTGGTTTTTCTGCTTCATTTATATTCTATTTTTTGTTGCTTTAAAGGCGTGGCATTTTTTATCGCTATTAGATTCCTACGTCATCCTTGATGATCATAGACAAGACAACATTTTCACAAAAGTTAGGGATTAGATCGAAAACTTCAACAATGAAAAAAACAAAATTTTATGTGAAGTGGAGAAGTGTTTACCGTGAAAAAAACATGAATCTTTATAAAATAAATGATTTTGCCATCAAGATAATTTTGTTAGGATACAATTTCGCATTTGGAGTACATTGTTTCGCTGTATAATTCAGCAGATAATATAAAACGTTAAATACACGATATTTTTTTTTTATTATATAAAAAAATATTTTTAGCAATGAACTTGATGAACCTTTATTTTTGTAGACGCGGGGAAACCCATTTACGCGCCTTCACCGGCCCTGGGTCCAGTGGTGTGTAGGACTCTCGTCACATGATAGTGCCGAATACCCACAAAAACCGCGAGTGTCATCAGTGCCGCCCTTGGTGAGGTGCCCCGGAACAACAGATCTTCAGGGCACCTCGAAGGCTGGTCAGGTTCCAAGAGACCAACTCCACCTCCACAGATGGGGTTGCCTCGCACTACGGGACAACCCC
>JAFELO010000391.1:131826-164950 GCA_017140195.1 Eumaeus atala | reverse complement strand
ATTATAATCTAAAGACTTTTTTTTTATTTTTATTTTATAATAATATTTCACCCATTTCTTATACAAAAGGGGGGCAAGTGATCAATCGGAGTCTTTTTATGACTACCGGTGCCCATGAACATCCACATAATTACTATGCCGATGCGCTGTCGTCCTCATACGTATGTGGCCCATAGGGGGGGCATGGGCCACAGGCTACTCGCAGACCGTACGAAAGGGGAAACTGAAGATGTCACTTTACAGGGGTTTTATGTGAGCGAGAGGTACCTCCCCAGTCGTGCCGGCCCAATTCAGCTGTAATGCAGCATAATAGGCCAGATAACTGACAGCAGAAAATATATACAGATCCAATTCCGTTACATAAGAGGGTGTAGTGTCATGCACTATGCAATTAAAAAAAACATAGCACTACCTCCTCCTAAAATCCTAAAATCTATCCCCCCAAGGACCACCAGCTGTTCACAAGCCGCATGAAATGTAACTTGCATAGCCATCACCTTAAGGACTTGGGAGAGAGATGTATTTAGGTAGACCTCTCCCACTCATAAGCCCTTAAAGGTAAATTGAACCGGATTGAGCACCTGCTCGAGCTGGTACAATTACGCTGCAATGCCTCATGATACTGTTACTAAAATACTCTTATTAATATACGTCCATCTTTGAGCTAGTTCCGAACATATCAACAACCTTCAGAGTTCCCTACAATGAGTGATGGAGTGTCGGCAGCATATACACGACGATAAATCTTCGTGTAGTCCTACAGAGTGCCAAATATTGGTTTCACGTAAATATTATATTACTAAAGTGGCTAACGTATACTTTTACGCAGGGATTAAGCTGCATTGTTGAATTGAATCTGGGGTTTATTTTATCCGAAACATCCATAATGAAAACTAGACCACATCATATGGCAGTGAGACAGCTGGGACAGGGGAAACTGGACAGGTACGAAGTGTTAAATACCGACATGTCACAACGTGCCGCTTGGTGATAATACGGGGCCCAGAGAGCGTTTCACGCCGAATTTCCAGATCCTTTATTCGGTGATGAATTATCCGATAGCTAACTAATGACAGGTAAATTTTTGAACATTTTCTCCTCGGAAAATAGCCTCTGTAATATAGCAATGGCATAGCATATTAAAGTTGTAACTTATTCAGTAGCTTTAATGGCATTGATATAAATGTCACTTAATACCGTATTATACCAATGACAGTTGACAACTCACACTAATAGATGTCTATTTATTAAACCATCTACAGAGACAGGCGACCTTTGACTTTTGATATATTTGTCTTAGGTTAAACTTCCTAAACATATAGATGTAACTTTAAGAGGTATAACATTAGGCAGGTCATAGATACTTACTAATATGAAATGCGAAAGTTTTTAGGATGAAGTTTGTTTGCTTTTATGAAAAAATTACAAAACGGATATTTGTATAAAGCTTGTAACAAACTTTGACTGTGTATAATTATATTATCGATATATGTGAAATCCTATGACATGCTGTCATATCATAATTATTTTGCCTTTGAGCCAGAGACTGTGAAGCAATGAGCAATGGAAACGTATGCCTCCTTGATAATGTGCGTCTCAATAAAAACATGTGACGTATAACGGACAAAGTGTGAAGCCATCACAAACATACCCAAGCCCTACATTGACTGTAATCAAATGGTCTAAACGGTGTACTTTAGAATTTAATAAGTATCCATGGAAGGCAGCCGAGTGCAGTTAAATTAAATGAAACAAGCAAAGTATCTGCAAATCCGTACGTCACTAAACGATGAAGTGGGGGTAAACTTGGCCCAAATTCCAAGCCGGATGGCGGGCGGGGCTCAGCCAATCTTCTGGATTTATATTTGGAGCCCGTAACAAATCTCTGGTAAGCCTTAGTCGAAACACAGTTCAGTTAGTAGCTATTTTCATAGGATTTACTCTTGAAAGAGTTACATTTAAACTTTGTAGGATAAACATCGACAATTTCGATCAAACTTTTTGAGCTTTAGAGGTAATTTGATTCACTAACGTTATAATTACTCCTATCTTCGCCTTCTGCCCTTTAGAGATTTATGAACATAATAATTAAATAGTTTTCTAAAACACGTTGTTCTGAAGGTTCGATCTTTATGTTTCTCAGTTTAGAAATGATCAGCATAATAAAGGAGCATTTTGGTGCCCTTAGATCTTAAATAGAATTAGACTTAATATAGGTACGTTTACATAAAGAAACTGACTTAAGTCCGCGCTACTTATTATGCGAAATATCCACCTGCGGAATACTCGTTTGTGGGATCAGTTGGAGAAACAGTCAGATATTCTCAGATAGTAACCATTTAGGACTTTTCAAGAAACAAATAGCTTATTCATATGTCAAATCGTCCGGTGTTGCGGATGTCCGTGGGCGACGGATGTCACTTACCTTTCGTTGACCCGCTAGATTGTTTGACCCTTCTATTATCAAAAAGCTTTTAACGTTCGCAACACAAGTATTGTCGAAACAAAATTGATTCTATTAAACATATTCACCGTACTTTGTCAAAATCATATATGAGATGTAATTTGCGAGACCACACAAGTTCCTGCGTCAATAAGTCAAAAGTTTGTTGTAGTCGAGCTAATGGGCGACGGGTCATTTCTCTTATTCCACTTTATCCTTGTTTCATAAACAAGGCGAAACCGTCGCAACACATCTCTCTGCATGTTATTTTTCACTGAGAATAAAGAAGAATTTTGTTTCCTCACAAATTCTAGGAGTGCAATTTGTATATTTCACGATATTTTCTCCACAATTTGTATTCAATTATGTTTGTTTTTGTATATAATACTAATTCGTTTCATCAAAGATTTTGTTCATAGCCATAGAAAAAGAGTAGTGATAAGGAACACCGCACCTGCATGAAACTAATGCGCATATCAATGGGTGTCGGAACTTGTCAAAAACTCTGATTGCTCGTGCCCATGCAGGTCTTTGCCTTCCCGTTGGTATAATACTCAAAAATTAAGACCAACTGGCAGGAAATAACGATGAAGAATATGTCTTATACACTTCCGAAAATTATATTTATACGTTGAGTTATGATATTAATTCGCGAACTAATTTGGCAGTAGCACAGCGAGTTAATATCGGATTGGAGACACAAGCGTCGAGATTCACTTCGGCGGCGTGATGGTGATCCCATATTCATGATTGTGCGAAGCCGATTCCAAAATGTAGGTTGGCGCGGATTGGCGCAGTAATTAGTATTAGCATTCGGGGCCGGCGAGTGGAAATTAGCTATGAATTAGGTACGCGTAAGCAGCTTGTCGTGATGTGTGCATTTTGGGAAAGCGAACAGAGAAATAAGCGGAACACGAAATACTTTGCCTCACAAAATTAACTGATAATAATGCAAGTATGTTCAAAAATCATATCATATTTGAAGGTTTAAAGACTAATACTTAAGCACACTCAACGAATATCATTTCATGATCTATATAGCGTTTAAGTGAAAAGATTATGAATGCTGGTGAGGCAAGGCAGGTATGTAATGATCGTGATGATGTGTCCTGTAGGGAACCGGCGTGAGGATGTTCGTACGCATGTGTGCGTGTGTGTGGGTGTGTGTGCATATTTAGACATATAAAAGGCGATGAATTTAGTAAAAGATAATACGTAATATTATAATTTACGTATGATCCTTAAAACTTATATGGTATAAGTAATGAATTTCAAATAGTGAACATAGTAGTGGGGAAGTTGATGGTACTACGCCACCGTACCTCAGAGAGCTCGTTCAGCCGTCCGTCCTGTCTACTTTCAGACCCGTCGCCTAATATCTCATCGGTCATGTTGGCCTGCCGTCCCATTGCATCAGGAGATTTTAATAGACAGTTCACTTTAATATACGCACACACTTGTCCACTATATATGTCTTGCCCAGTAGGCTGTCTCTATGGATGGGTACCATAGTCGAAATTTGAAAGGAAGAACGCCATTGCAACGGAAATGAGCATACAGAAATAAACTGCAAGCCACGATCTCTTTGTTCCAGCCAGATCTAACTATCTTGCATAATGAGAGACCAATACAAAATGCACCGAATTTAAAAGATACACATTAACATTCATCCTGCGCCATCCAGCAAAAGATAGAAAATACGAAACAAAAAGGCAGCCAAACTAGCAAACCATTAATCGTTAACTTTTTATTTTTTTCCATCAAATTATGATCCCAACCGATACCGCGAACGCCATCGATCAAATACGTTTTAGTTGATACAACATCCGCAAGTTGGCGGCTCACTTAGCGAATGTGGCAGTCGACACCGAGACGCAACAAAGTTTTGACTTATAGGCGGGTGAAGTTTCGTAAACATCATGTTTTTATCCAACTTGGAACTGGTGAACCGGGAAAATAAAAAATATCTTCTATCACCAGCAGCATTCACAGGAAAACATTTATTACTTCAATAATGTTAGAAAAAAAGAATATATTTATTTACATAAACCCCCAAACATTGGCAAAATTAACTGTTTATAAAACTAAAATAGAACCACGTGGAGCTGCAAGTTGGTCTCAAGCTCGATATTTGCTGGCAGAACTGTCAGTTCCGGTCTTCCTTTGGTTATTTGTATACAGTTGTAAGTTGCATCGACAATTCGTATATCCTTCCTATGTACGTAATTCCACTGTAAGATTCGACTATACCTATGCAACAAATTTACGAATGAAATTTTCGAAAATCCTTACTCAGCCGATTGTAACATTAAAAATTGTGTCAGCATATCAAAGTTTAGCTTAATCAATTCTAGGGTTCGGTTGAGTATTGATTATATAGTCACTTAACTAAGGCATCTTATGCATATATACAATATTGAAACGATCAAGATATTCAATTTGAAATTGTTTTAATCCTCCGCACGCCGATTTAAATTTAAAAATGTCTTTCTCAAACTAATTTAAAAAACAGTTTTTAAATACCACTCATTATACTTATATTGAGTTGGACCAGCTCCACAGGCCGGAGTTAAAAATATTTTAATTAAAGCTCGTAACGACGTCCGCGCTCGGAGGGTTAAACTTAGTTTAATAGCTGTTACAATGGCCTATCGTTTGTGTTACTCTAAACGGCAATTGGCTACCCCATCAGGACATGCTTAATGGTATTGGAAGTCTTCTCTTTGATGATCAGCAATATAGTAATTGTGTTTTGATTCCACGGATAGCCTATTATTGAGATGTATTTTCTATACTTAGTCTGGCCATAAATAATGTTACAATTAAAAGTAAAAAATATTACATATGATTTTGGAATATACGATCGTTTATTGTGTTCTGGCTCATTCTAGCGCCAGTACATTGTAAAATATTTTCGATATTAACAAATGGTATTGCGATATTAATAGATAGTAAATGGAGTGGGGTTATAAAGTGAACAGAATTGCTGTGAATACACTGATTAAGTGAGGAGCCAAATGCAATTTTTAAAACTCTCCATACACTTGGGATTAGCCAAATGTTAGTGTACCGGATTATTACCAGATACAATGAGACGAATCTGGCTGTCCTCATAGTGTACGTACGTGAAAGGTGATCAGATCAGTAGGGGAAACAATTCGAAGGAATCATGTCCGAAGGCAAAACAAAATATATAGCGGGAAATGAAGACAGTGCCTAGAAACATGTAGCATATTTTAAGAGGCTAAGCATTAAAAGATTGTGAACTATTACAGAGGTGATAAATTAGAGATGAATAGGGTAGGAAACCGAAACAACTACTGAAGCGGTACAAAAAGAGAGGCCATAGAAATTTTTGTACACGGATGAGATTTTTTTACTATTGAGCAACATTTTAAGAAACAAAACAATTTCCCAATTAGTCTACAGAGTGTAACGTGGGCATTATCCTACTTCAGAGACGATTGGGTGGGATGTTAGCTATAGGGTGTTAGTTAGGACTCGCCGAACCATATTTTTGTGAAAAAGTGTATCAAGGTACCACACTCGGAAAGGAAATAAAGCCTTAAATAACTTCATACTTAACAACGCTTAATAACACCATATTCAATAACCAATTATGCTTTCAAATTCTTATTATGTTCAATAACCTTCCAGCAAGACATAGTGTCGGGTCCTTAGCTGGAAGCGAACGTCTCGGACATCATCAGAACTGAAGACTGGGCGTCGTCTAGAGCCGATCTAAATACGCTGGGTTATAATTTATGACCAGCTTTAGAGAGTAGAGGGTTGCTCTAAACGCCATGATAATTTGGAGCCCCTAAAACAATCTATACGATTGGCAATGAAGAATTTCCCCATGGAAAGAGAACGCGCTTCCAGTGATAATTGATGACAACGTTAAAAGGACTTTAGTACAGTCTAGTAAATGAATTGCCTTCCTTCAGTATTGTACTGGATTATATAATACCATTAATACTCCACAAAGGTCATATGGAAAAGAGTAGCTTCTTCAATACAGTGTTATGACAAGTAGATCTCAGTTGTGCTAGCCCTATTCAGTTTCAGTGCAACCATGGCAGTTAACACGTAGGTATTAACCTTCGTTATAACGTCGATGATATTAACAGATCTTGATAAGTGTCATTTGTAATATTTAAAAGTCTCTAGAATACACATGATATAAAGAGCTTCAGTCATAATGAGTTGCAATTGAATAAAACAGTAAGCTCTTAAAAGCGATGTACATTTTTAAAATAAAGAGTAAAACAGTTAGTTCTAAAGTGGCACCCGGAGAGGCTACGGTTAAATGTTCTCGTAATTTCTATTTATATACCCTACCCGCTGTAACATGCTAGTCAAATTTATTCACCTACTTATTCTAGCTAAAAAAGCCAGGGTCTTTTTGCCGGATAAAACTCATTTATACTATTTAAGTACTTTATCTTGAAGAGCGTACATTCTATTAGTTGTGCATTTACAGTTAAAGCATAACTTAATAATAATCATCATAAATCAGCATTAGATTGTTAGTTTCATCAATTTTAGCAGATTGTTTGCTGGACTGCGTCTTTTCTAGAGAGCATAAAGACCATTTCAGGACTCATCCAAGACCGAGTAACGTTAGTCGAAGGTACAGACGTTTCCACACTTGGCCAAACACTCCACTCCAAATTCTGACCTCAAACCCAACCGATGTCAGAAATTGAGAACGTTTGAGGAGAATTGTTATATTATATATTTACATACTTAGATGCTTATTAATAATTATAAGTACATAATATATTCTCATATTTTATCAAAAATGGTATTCACGGTCCTTGTGGTCTGATGAAATTAAGAGTGTGAAAATAGTTCGTTACTTTACGAACAGATAGGCAAATGTGGCCATTTCAAAAGGTCATGGGACCTATAAAACTGAATAACTAGTTGGTCTATATTTTGTCCTCTCGACGTATCCAGGCTAGATCACTTTGAAATCTTTCCAACGGCGTGAATTTGGCAAGCTCATAATTAACAAGAACAGTTAAAAGCAGGTAATTGTTATCGAACGGGAATGTTATAGTTGGGTATACCACAAGGCTATTAAGTCATATTGACTTATATAAACATTTGCAACTAGCTGAGCGGTGAGCCCCACAGTTTTAAATGAGTGCATTCCGAAATTGGACCAGCTGCGATAAATTTCGGCTGCAATATAACATGGAATCTATCATGAGGTCCTCTATGGTCCGCGCATCGTGCAGCGCCGAGCATAATATATTATAAGGCGACAGCGGAGAAGTGCATGCGGTCACGACCTTGTCGCGTTTCGTGTGGTTTATGAGTAACCGGTGGCCCATTGAGGGGGAGATAAAAAGGAGGGCAACGCACCGGCATAGTAATTATGCTGATGTTCGTGGACGACGATAGTCGTAGAAGAGTATATTTTAAAAAATAATATGAATATTATTGTGTATTTGAGTAATAATTTGATTGATCTGTTCAACAGATTATACGAAATTCTACGCATTTGTATTAATGTACAGTCATGAAACAAAGCGCAAATTAAAATGTATTCCACGATCAAAGAAAATTCGGTTTACAAATAAGCAAAGTACGGCTTATGATTAAATGGCTTTCATGAATAATCATGCATGCTAATGCACGAGGCGTTGTTTTTTGTTTTTGTTAGACTTTGACACATTGCGATGGTCTCCTGTTTTAAATTTTGAATTTGAATGAAAATAAATAAAAAGTACATCTAATACGTGGCGTATGATCGGGTTTAAAATATATTATGTCTGGCATTCTGCCCCGACTTCGGCCCGAGAACAAAATTGGCTCAATTATATAGTAAAACCTCCTACGAGAATCGCTATCTCCATTGGAGAAAATCTTACGCAAAACATATTTTGCGGATTTCTATACAGGTGATCGAAATACATCCATCAAGACCTTCTTATTCTGTTTACTACAGACATATACGCACATTAATATTAAATATATGATCATTGATTTTGCAGAAGGCTCTTATAAGTGGTAGGTACCATAGGCTCGTGACCGTGACTTCGAGCGCTCTATGGGGTAGGCATGTACCCGGCAGTGAGCTTCGACAGACTGGTCATGACGATGATATATTATAGGTAGGTCTATAGAGCAATCCGTTTTCAACTCGTCCATTCGTTACCACGGAAATAGATACTACTTAACATACTTCAAAACTAATTATTGCTTAACCTTCTGGTAAACTTGAACTGTGTTACTACTTGAATGAATAGCAGTAGATTTTTAATAAAAACTACCAACAAATATTGTTTTGAAAATGAATGACAATATTAAAATCAGCCCAAATGCACAATTCAAATAATGTAGGTTTGTTGAACAAATATGTACAATTAGTTTGAAGTGCGGTCGTTACTAACAGTGGCGTTTAGCAGCTGACAGCCCACCGTTTAGCGACACTAAATTGTTTCCACGTTCGTATTATTCATGAAATATATTGCGCCTCTTGATACTGTTTGCTTTCCTGGCAATAACAATGAATGTGTATTACCGAATTCCATACTTTCAAGGAGGGTTTCTTAAAGCTAGTACAAGGGTTAGGAGGTTGTCGGACATGGGTTTGCATCGTATGTGGCATTTATTACCCAAAACATTTTAGGAACCTCTTAACATATTGCATGTTTCGTAGATTTTTTTAATATTGTAAAGGGTGATGTCTAACAAAGGTCTAATCAATGTTCGTGAGACTTTACATTCGGTTCCTAGGTTGTTACGATATTCCGACCAATAAACCAGTCTGGAATTCTGAGAGATTAGCATTAATCCGTGACCCCACGCTGCGATTTTCAAATAGAGAAAACTAGCTCCTGCGCCTTTTCGCTGTTCGTGTCGGACTGCCTTCCCGTTGGGATAGAGAAATGAAGATTCAGAGAGCACTTGAACACTCTAACAGTGTATACTAAAACAGACGATATTACATTAGTGATCTTCAATTGTCTATACAGATTGCAGAGTTAGAGCCGCCGTATCACAATACGGCGGCCATCTGTATGTATTAGACGATCTAACTGTAATGCACATACATTCACACATTCAGCGTCCGGCAACATAGCTCGAATAATCGTGTATGTTGCGCCAGAGGTCGCGTGTTCGAATTCCACCCAGGTCATGAATGTATTACATGTATTATAATGTTATCTATTTATCATATATATTTCTATAATAAAAATCTTAAATAAATACAATTTCTTAAATTTACGAGAATAAATAGAGTATATGTCCATTGTTTAGTACAGGCTAACGTGATGTAGTAAATCCACAGATATTGTTGAAAAAATAGGTAGTGTTCAGTAATGATATTTTTTTTTCTTTTTTTTCCCTGTGTAGCTTTCATATCCGGACGGATAATACGAAAGATAAATGGATTTCAAAAGTGGTTTGGGTATTCCACTGGGAGTGTTGTGTTTCTCGCGGTGAATATCGGGGATAATATACAGCCTACTCAATGCAATGAAACAATAAAAATGTAGTTCCCACACGATATAAAATACACTATATACTACGTTCCCGTAGGATTTTTTCAATTTTCAAAACAAAATGTATCGTGAACAGGAAACGTCCATCATTCATGAGCTCCCTCTGTTCACTTATAATGATAAAATATTACGTTACTTTTTATTTTTAACATATTGTAGCGGGCAAACAAGACATTCCTATAGACTAGACTAGCATTATTGTCAAGCAGATGTGTTGCACTCCTCCGCCCCTCTAGTGAGCCACCGGCTATTCTCAAACTTTACGAAACGCGACTACGAGTTACGGCGGTGTCGTGTGAACGAGAAGTACAACCCCGGTCGTGCCCGCCCAATAGGCGTTATTATTTTGCGTTAATGTTCTCTTACACTTTTCTGAAACGTTCATCTCTTCAAATGGATTGATAATGTCACTGTATTATCGATGCATTGATATTGCAGGGTAAATGTCACTACATTTGCCCCGCAATATCGATTCATTTTGGTAATATGTAGTTCCTAAAACTGTAGATGGAGACCTTTTTTTTACTGTAACTGAACCAACTGACCTTGATGGTAGCGAAAAATTTACTTGATCAATTTTAGCTTAATACGCTTTAACACTAGCAGAGGCGGCCAGTACCGGCAAAGCCCGAAATTTAGATCCACAAAAAGGGATATGTAAGTGAAATAATAAAAAATATCCACATATTGAAAATCGGTCTCACATTATATTTTGTATTTCATTAATACACACAGATTGTAGAAAATATCAATTGTGGCATAAATAAACAGTGAGAGAATAAACAACGTTTAATTTCAGCCAGTTATTTGCATGTTAAATAATGAAACATTATGAAAATATGACTTTGTAAATAATGAATAAGGAAAGTAACGTTTAATATCAATACGAATCAGGATATTGATGGGAACGGATGTTGTTCGTGTGCATGCGACCTCGCGCCGATGGAAGCATAACAAATAGTAATAAATATTAATTGTAAACATGTTATCTTTCGATGTGCAAAATATTTGTAATAATTTTAGAGTATAATTTTGGAGTTTAGTAAGAGGTAATGTCATGCTGCATAGGAGGAGGTTTTGCTATAAATAGTTTACATCACTGTACTGTAACATTACATCCTCCTTTGCAACGGAATTGGGTCAACACGACCGGGGAAGCACCTGTCGTTTACTTGATACCATTGCTGTCGCATTTCGAGCGATTTGTGGGTTCGCCGGTGGCCCATTGGCGGGTGGGGTGATAGGGGGGCAACGCACCTGCGTAACAATTTTGCGAATTTCCATGGGCGTGGATAGTCATCAAAAGGCTCCGATTTTCGATTGGCCCCTTTCCCTATTAAACATTGACATCATCCTTTTTCGTTCCTTGTCATATAAGGCAAAAAGAACTCAAATCCTTTCGGGGTATACTAAAATCTCATTTTGTTGTTGCACTTTCATAAAACATTATATTAATAATTATGAATGTGGCGGAATCAAGATTTGAATTGTGATATGTGACAATCGGCTCTACCTGACATTATTGAACTGAACAGACTGAGCTGAATACGAATGGCGAGGCAGCCTGATGCGGTTGGAGAGAAATCAGGCACGAGATCTAATGCTTAACGTGCCCTCAATGGCGAGTCAGCCTGATGCGGTTGGAGAGAAATCAGGCACGAGATCTAATGCTTAACGTGCCCTCAATGGCGAGGCAGCCTGACGCGGGTGGAGAGAAATCAGGCGCGAGATCTAATGCTTAACGTGCCCTCCATGGTATGCGAGTATACAACCACCTTACACCCATACATTGTAGGACTACAGACTGTTATTAGCAATTAAGAAAATCCTAATATATAACAATTTTGTCCACCCCAGGATTAAAATTCAACATCACAATCGGTGGCTGAACGTGCTTACTGCTGTGGCAGCTGATACCAGTATTAGATACATATTATAATACCCAGCATTGTCATGAAATGAGGACACTGAGGGTGTGAATACAAAATATGAAATAATGTTCACGTAGAATTCATCGCGTAGGATGGTCACACAGCTCTCCATGTTATGTAATCTTAACGTAACACGTCTGTCAACAACTATACAACACAGTACGCCCCAAGTCAGGTGACTTTTCAATGGTGCTATGCTAAAGTGTCCGGATCAGACTAAGAGGCTTTTTATGTTGTCCAAACCTATCAGCGACAGCACATCACATTTCGCCAAAACCCTACTCCATTGAAGTTCCAATTCAACTCATACCAAACATTTATGAATGATGTTTCCAATATATATAGAAGAACGGAAATTAAGGAGGGCTTGAATTGCAAAAGTTTCGCGATGGAGGTCGTATTGTGCGAGCCTGCGAGCCAGGACCGTAAGGTATCTTAGTAATTGGCCACATTAAATAATATTGACAAATAAGATATAAACGTGCTTAGTAAAACAAACTAACTTCAAGAATTTAAAGAAAACTAATTATAATTTCAAGGAAAAATCTAATTATTTTTTATGACTACTAACACCTATAATATTAGACCTTATCGGTCATCTGCTGGACATAGGCCTCTTTCAATGAAAACCAAGACGACCGATCTCCTACTACTCGCATCCACCCCGGACCGGCTACTGCACGGAGATTGCTTACCACGATTTATACTATTTTACAATAGCTTTAGGTAATTATCATTATCATTGTTATGACATGTTGACCGGCTGGCCTATTTGTTAACGTGGCGGTTGATCTGCGTGTTTCGTCATGGAATTTTGACGATGATGAATGATGATATATAAAAATCTTCAATATTTAATTTTTTTTTATAAATTTTTAAATACTGAAGATATATTTACATTGTTTTACTGTAACGCAAGTCCTTACAGTACTTACCACAGAAACAGGCTAACGTGGTGTGATAATACCGCAGATATTATTATTACTTATATTTATTTTTCTCGGCATTGCAGCAAATCTTCCCAAATAAGAGTCGGATAATTATTTTATTCTGCAGTCGTGTCATCCTCAAATAGCTGAAATTGAACTGACGTTAACGCCGATCTCTTTTCGAAATTCCCATTTCGAAGCGTAAGCTTGGCATCCGTATTGTCAGAAGTCTCAAAAATCGCTGACACGCGGTCACATCTCAAATAATTGACCATTAAACCTCTATTTGTCTGTTCAACACAATTGTGGTATAACAAAACAGCGCGGAGACGTCATTGCAAATACGTGGAGGCGAGCTTGGGAATTTTAAAGTCTCAGTGTAACTGTGCTGTATAATATAAGCGGACTGAAGTAGAGGGTCAGGGCAGAGATAAACTTGTGTTATGTAATTGGCGATGTCATAAACATTCGCATAATTTGTATAAAAATATTATTCACAATACTTAAAAGTGTCACAACGCTAATAAATCATAAAATCGTAGCATTACTTCACGTCAGTATCGTGAGAACTTTACCAATTACGTCAATCCAGATGTTATACAACGATGACTCTATCTCGTATACGAGGGTGGATTTAAAAGTTCTAAGCCCGACCAAGAAAATGAAAGAAAAGTGGATCTAAATTTATTTTTATTTTTCGACATAGTCTCCATCTAGTTCAACACACTTCTTCCACCTGATCTACAACTTGTTCATCCCCTCGAAAAAAAAGATTCCGGAAGGTCGGCGAAATAATCGTTTACTGCGACTATCACCTCATCTTTGGTCGAAAATTTCGAGCCACCCAAATGTTTTTTTTTTATTTAGAAATAAATGATATTCCGAGGGGGCTAAATCCGGCGAATAAAGTGGGTGGGGCAGCAATTCGTAGCCACAATCATGGATTACAGACATTGTTTCAACCGAAGTGTGAACACGTGCATTGTCTTGTTGAAACAAAACTTTCTGACGCAACATTCCCGGCCTTTTTTCTTTTATTTCTTCCCGGAGTCTTCGTAAAAGGTTACAATAATAACTAGAATTTATAGTTTGACCTTTTGGTAAATAATCTGCAAAAATAATGCCCTTCGCATCCCAAAAAACAGAAGCCATGACTTTGTTAGTCGACAAAACGACCTTAGCATTTTTCGGTGTAGGAGAGTTTGATCTTTTCCACTATTTGGATTGTTGCTTTGATTCAGGAGTACGGTGGTGAACATGGTAACAAATCTAGACAAAGAGTCCTCGGGATCAGTCTCAAAAGTTCCAAACAGTCTCGCGAAATTGTGTATTGAACTCGTTTTTGTTCAGCTGAAATCAACCTCGGGATCCAGCGAGCAGAAACCATATGGAACCCCAACACTTCCGTTATTATGTGTTGTACCTGGCCATAACTAATGTTTGTTATCTCAGCTATCTTACCAGTGGTCAAAAGTCGGTCACCCAGTACGAAATCACAAATTTCATCGATGTCTTCCTTCGTGGTAGAGGATGTAGGCCAACCACTCCTAGGATCATCTTTAATGCTCTCACGACCGCGCTTAAACTCAGTCCACCACCACTTCTTGACACTGGAATACGATGGAGCAGACTCCCCCAAAGTGCTCACCATATCTTGATGGATGTCTTTTGGTGATGGGCCTTTTTTATTATTCTCCATTATTGAAAATTGCGTCAGATTGCTTCAAACAAATAATCACAGAAAATTTATATTGTGCAGTATCGGAATGGAACTACGCACAACAAATCAATATGACACATACTAATAAATGACGGTAGATTTAAAAAGATGTCATAGCTCCATGTAGGTTAGGCCACGAACTTTTAGATCCACCCTAGAACTCAAGCGCTATGTCTAACGTAGAACGCTATTTTACACCTACGTAATGTGTCGTTTATTATATTTACCTAAAACAATATAACATTTCGAACTGCGAAAAATTTAAACAAATTGAATACCCGTAAATCAATCAAGTGGCAATGGGCTGGTCACAGGCTCACATGAACGGTAGGCAGATGAGCCAGTAAGTTTCTGAAGTGGAGGCCGCGTTTAGGAAATCGAAATGTCGGTCAACCGTTCACCAAGTGGGAAGATGATGTCCGGGCAGTAGCCGGTCCGGGATGGGTGCGAGTAGCAGAAGATCGGTAGTCTTGGCGTTCATTGAAAGATACCTATGTCCAGCAGTGGATCGATGAACGCTGATAATGATGAAATCGATGTACCCCCTACTTTGATTTACTGGTATGATTTCGGACCTAAAACATTACATGTTCCTACAAAAATATAAAAACGTGCACGTAATTAGGTTATTATTTTTACATAGGTACTATATATTTTTATTTTATCGCAGGGAAAATGCATTTAAGCACCGTTTCTCCGGTGTATGCCAATATGTAATACCTATTATGGTAATAAATGACTCGCTACAGCTGTTTCGCTAGCTTTACTAAATTATTCATGTATCAAACAATATATAAAGCATAAATGACCTATCCATGATGGGTAAAATGCCAATAGGGCAAACCCACGGATAGCAGGTTTTAGTCGGTAGTAGGTAGTAGTTATAGCTACACGACCTGACCCGACAAACTCTTCAGGCCCCGTTGGGTCGGTTGGACAGTGCATAAATGCAATCTCTTACATCGCTCGTACCGGTCGAGCGTTGAAACCTTACATATAGTTACACAGCTATAAGACATATGACTGACAGATGACAAACTCACACACCGCTTACGGAAACGACCCCGGGTTCGAATCCGTAAGACGTGAGCTTAGATAAAAGTAGAAGTAATAAAACGCGATCTTAATCATATATTAATTGATCAGCACAAAAAATAAAAATTAAATTATTATCACGGCTTCTAGCCGATTTGAAGCGCAAATCGACCCCACCCGTCAGAGGGTGGGGGAGGAGGCCGGCCTCCTCTGACAAGCCAAACCGAAAGACGAGCTCAACTTTTCTTAAACACGTCCCGTAACATTAAACGGCATCGTGCGCGCGCCGTCCCACTAGCGTGGGGAGGGGGGCCGCTCTCCCTTTTCGGTCCCAAAAATAACCACGATAGGGTAATGTCCACTAAAACTCCGGTTTGCTTCTTCCCGTCTGCGGGAAAGGAGGGGGGTCTGTCCCCCTATCGTCTACCTATAACCAGAAGACAAAAAGTCTTCCGTAATCAGTCGAACTGTTAGGGCTGGACAAGTGCGGCCAATCAGTAGTAGGTATCTCCAAAAAAAAATCCATGATGGGTTTAAATAAAAAATAGATTAGATGGTAAGGAACGGCGCAGTTTTTAGAAATAGAGCATTTTCTCTTTCGTCGATATACATATGGTATGGACTTCAGCAGTTTCCATATGGCTGCTCGATTGTCTAAGCTATAAAATCTATACTTTATATAAAATAAAGTCCAAAGTGGAACTGGGGTGGACTGCTAGTTACTTATAAGTACCATCACAAGTTTAAATTTAATTGAAGAAGCATTTCGGCCTTGATGTGTAACGTCACTTAGCGCGTTGCGGACACTCGTGTGGCGGAACAAAGGCGGCGTGGATTTAGAGCTGTCCACTCGACGCCGAGGTTGCCGCATTGTGCCCACATGGTCAGTGAAGGCGAAAGAAGATGTATGTTTACTTTGCTTCATTTAATATTTTATAGGACACCTCCCGCAGTTTAACTCTCTCTTTTTCTTTTCAAACTCTTTTTAGCAGCCTAAGATATATAATTTATTAAAAACTTCCCAAATATATAATTTAGGCTTCGCGAAGGGCATTCCCTTAATATTTCAGAAGAGTATTGCTATATTTCGCAAGAACCGAATCAATCTTCTCACTAAAAATGTGAAACCAATATTCGTAATACCTTTGACACTCATTTTCTTAAATAAGCTAATTTCGATTATAATTCAAACCAGTGAAACAGGCCCTGATACTTAGGAAGTATATAATCCAAAATTAACCGGATCCCATTTCAAAACTGTCATTTAGTGTAACATAAAATATTGGCATTGTGTTATTTACATATTTTTCAATCATAGTTATGACAGGCGGATTAGTTAATATGTTTACTACTTAATTCCACCTTAAAATACACGAGATAAATGATTAAGCTAGTGGTCATTGAATAAGATATTTATACATAACAATATTATATACCTAATAATTAAATACCTAATATATATATACTACTTACAGTACATAGTCTCTCACGCCATATTATATCCGCCTACATTTCAGAATCTCCGCTTAGCCATTCATATCTCATAACCATGTAAAGCTTCTAATATAGAGACCAAAGAAATATGCGTGAGGAAATAAATAAGAGAAAACCGTGAAAAGAAACATTTTCTTATCCAAATGTGTGGAAGAGATGAGAAAAATACATTTATTTGTATATCCAGTTAAATATATTATTGGGATAAATATATTCAGAGCAAAGTGGAAATAAAATTTGTGCAGCATCTCGGCTACTCAGGAAACGGATACATGGGGATGAGTGATCCCTCCGGTGAAAAATCGCGTCTTGTATCAAGTAGCAGACGTTGTCGTTGTTGGTTGATATCTTCTCACCATTCGATTTACGATTAGCGTCGGGCGAGGCGTGGAAATACCATGTCACCCACTGGGGTCTCTTGGTAGTCTATTTTTACTAATATCGCCCCTAACATCTATATCAATGGTTCATGGCCCAACAAACTCTCACAAACCGTATCAGGATGCATGAATTCTATTTATATTATAGGGAGCCAACGAGCGATCAGAGCCAATTGACCACTACCGACGCCCATAGACACCTGGGTAATTGACACACAGGTGGGTTATGCCTCCGTTCCTCCCCCCTTCCTATTGGCCACCGGCTACTCGTTTACCGTACAAAATTCAACTGCCTAAAGTGGCTGTCACTTTACCGCGTTGTCACGTGAGCGAGAGGCACCTCCACAGTCGTGCCGGCTCAATTCAGCTGTAATGCAGCATAATAAGCCAGATAACTGACAGCAGAAAATAGATTCAAGTCAAAATGATTAAAAATTACATACTATACAAGGTACTCCTAAATCTTTTTAATAAAGCCATAATAATGCGTGAATTTAAAGAATTGCCACAGATGGAAAAAAATATGAAATTTGGTATACTTCAAGATTTTAAAACATGTGTAGAAACCTGATCTGTCTTATAATCTTTGATTATATAGATTTATAATTAAAGCTTATAATGTAAAGGTGAAGAGTTTGCTTGTTTGTTTGTTTGAACGCCCAAATCTCAGATTTACTGGCCCGAATTGAAAAAATATTGTGTTGAATAGTCCATGTATCTACCTCGTGGTCCAGTGGTAAGCATGTTCAGCCATAGGCGTGAGGTCCCGGATTCGATTCACGGGTCGGACCATACTTAAAGTGCTGTTACGATTTTTCTAACAATTGTCCGGAGTTAGGAAGGTGGCGGTGCTACACGCCCGTGCCTCGGAGAGCACGCTAAGCCGTCACATCTGCGGCTAATTTTTTCCAGTCGTGTCGACTCCGACTTGACTCCCATCGGTATAGGAGAATGAAGGAATAGAGAGTGCATTTTTTCTGCGCGAATACTTGTGTACTATATTATGTACCGCGCAGACGGCTTGTGATGAATTAGAGATGGCCGCTGTAGCCGAAATTCTGCTGGGACGACGTTATTATCTAGGGAAGTATATGCTATATAGCATGAAGCTACGTTTAAGAGGACCGGAGTTATGCAAGTCTTCTCACTAAAAATGTGAAACCAATATTCGTAATAGCTCAAGGTAACGCTAGAATTTGTACAAGAATATCCATTACATACTATGTTTTTATTTTATATCAGTAAAATGTTACACACACGAAGGGGCGCACTTAATGTTTACAAATAGGTAATACAAAAATTGAGACACTCTCTGATATAAAAATGTTGTACAGAAAATTTATTCGTTGTTGAATGGTTTTTATAATTGCGCCATTATGTTGGTGAGAACATTTTGTCTTCTTCTTTTTTATGATAAATGATGGACATGAAGTACACACAATATAATATAATACATTTATAAAATGTTCATGTAGGCGTTCAATAGCGATACAATGGTGTTTAAAGGCAGGATAACATTAATTAAGGATATTTTAAAACTCAAGTTAAACTTTTCCTTCGCGTAAATTATAAATGTAACATGGTTCGTGTATCTATTCCACCAATCTGTCGCGTTTAACTAAGAACGAAAAAGTTGCCGAACACAAAACGCGAAGCTAAAAAGTTTTAATCTATAAAATAAATGGCGGTACAGGTATTAGACGCTGGCAACACAAAGGCGTATCAAAGGCTAAATATTAAAAAGTCACGCCCGAAGAGCTATCAATGGCGCAGTCATTACGGGCTGGATCAAACGAAACTATAACAAACAGGCCCATTGTGGTGAGAGCGGGCCGCGGGCCGTGATTAGACACTACATCGACTTTCTATACACGAGCTGTTCGTATCGGTAATGTACATCACCTTTAACCTGCACAGATGTGTGCAGTAATTAACTTGACTCGTATTTTTAGTATTAGGGGCCAAACGAGTGATCGAAACTTTTCGATGACGATTACATTAACATCCACATTTTTTCAGATCCGTTGCCCTTGTTCCTTCCGCCACTTCCGTTTGCCCATCCATGGCCCAGCGGAAACTCATTACTTTGCTGTAGTATCGTATGCAACATGACACTGCCTGTAATTTCAGAAGGTTTGAAAGGAGTTATGGAGTAATGTTTAAAGCGATTGAGAGTAGGAGGAAGGTTATGTGTGCGCCATTGGTGTATTTATGTTCCTATGTAGCGCAAGTGCTAAGAAAGCTTTCATATGGATGTCACTACTTACCTCGACTGCCTCGCGGTCTCATGGTAAAAATCTTTAAACATAGTCATTGGGGAGCGTGGTTTGAGCTCTGGGTTGGGCTAATTGTTATTTTTCAACTTCTTACAATAATCTGAAGTCAGGAATTTGGCGACTTAGCACCCTCGTGTCCTGGAAAGAACGGTAAACCCTGTGCCTGATTTTACCCCGATTCGTGTCGGGTTGCCTTCCCATCGGAATGGGGGAATAGGCAGTTCACTTGTGCCGACGGTTGTGCACTATAATATGTCGTGCGCAATTATTCACGTCAGTGTCGCCGGTATCATTACAATCAATATAAAAAAAGGAAACCCCACAAATATTAAATAAGCGCATAGCGTCGCAACGAATTTCATAGTAATTTTATTTTTGTATTGGGTAAGGCATGTACAAGGTTTTTTGTAGGAATATGTTTGGATTATTGTACGCGAATCATTAAAAATGGGTTGGAAAATTTCAATATTAGCAACCAAACGGGTTTGTACATAACATTTACAATAACACCCAATTATTAACCAACTGTACAGGAAATATCACGAATATCATATGCAGAGCACGCAGGATAAGTGAACTCTCTACTCTCTAATTACCCGTCATGTACCCAATGGGACGCCAGTCCAACTCGATCGGAGAAGAATCAGGCGCAGAAACGATGCAACTGCTTAACGTTATCCGCGAGGCCCTGGGGTGTAGGCTATCAATTTTTAAACTTTGGGCTGTTATTAGAAATTGATAAATCCCTATAGCTAATCCCACCTAACAACTATTCCAATCCAACCTGAGACTTCACAGTCTATTTCAAAATCTTTAAATAGTTTCCAATTGAGAAGATTACCTACAATACGTATTCTTCTCAATTAAAACAGAAAATAGGGATAATACTTCTGGGTTGCTAATACAGATATATACTAATGTTATCTGTTAGCGACATGTTTTACTAACAATTTATATAATGACCCATTGGATGAAGGGATGTAAGGAGGACAACGCATCTGCATTACAATTTATTATATATTGGCGTTGGTAGATGTCAAAAATTTTGCTCGTTTTCTCTCGTGTACCATAAAAACATATTATAAAGAAGTTAGCCCCGTGTCCTGGAAACGTGTTGAAGTGGCTTTTGTTAAAGTTTTTAATCGTATTAATCGATACAAAATAATATAGAATATACCTATTTTAAGTTGGAAAAGTTAGCGTTCCGCACATATGTAACATGAAAGAAGAGATTGTGTACGCTCGTGTGATGTGTCTGGTGCGCATACATGTGACTGCTTAGCAGTAGCTTTAGCAGAGCAAAATCACCAGTATATGATATATAAAAAGCATAGTACGTCAGAAGGTTGAGCGGAAATATTTATTATTACGACGTTTACACGAAGCAGTGCGTTAATGACTGACTGTACAACATAACACTGTGTTGTACAATATAATAAAATGATACGTGCGCACATCTGAATAAACATTTCTTACACACAAACAGGGCACGTTTGCTCCTGTAGACTGGTTTTAAGTAATTAGGTGTAATAAAAAAATACATCCGTTTTGTACAGTTTTGATAGATTAAGTCCGCAGGGCATAAATTTTTGTACCATACTCATATAAAATTATGAAAAGTACTCGTATGTGAATACAGAAATGCTATTAATTTATCTGCGCAAAAATTCTTGGAAATAAAACCCCCACACCCTTGATATTCATGAAAAAACAATACTCGTTCGAAATCCAAACAATATAAATTTCATTCAGGAATCAATGGTAGAATGTCAATAAACAAATTCTGGGCTCGCCGTATAGATCCCGACGGCGATTTTATTAAAAGCTAGTGTTTGTTTAACAGTACCAAAACATTGTCTGTAAATGTCTGGTGTGGAAGTATTTCTTTGGGAACTCTGAAATCAGTGTTCCCATTTTGCACTTATCAATACTTGCTTAAATATAAAGTACTATTAACATTTTAAAGATTAAGCTGATTTGTTACATAAATCACGATAATGCGTTTTTCTAATTACCAGAAATGTCAATACGAGGGTAATGGTTTGATATTAACTGCTACTGTTTGACGGTTTCTAACGTGTCATATGTTATAGACCGTCAGAACGGTGTTCGATTTATTTTCATATGATAAGGATCAAACCAGCAGAACACCCGCAGAACACGAAGTTGTGCAGGTGCGTCCTCGGCCTTTGAGATAGGAGTAGGCTCTTTCCTTGAACAAGCTCAGGTCGTAACGATCTCTCCGTATTGCCAAAGGACCAAGCTTTTCGGATATAACCTGGTCTTGAACGATTCGTGCCGCTATACGTTGAACGCCAAATTGATACTAAGAATTCCTAGCTGAGGCTATTAGGAGGAGTGTTTTCAAAGCGAAAAAATACGATAATGGGGTTTCAGTTAGACTTAGTTAAACGCCAAATCTGAGTCTTTTTGGGGTTAAAATGGACTAAATTAAGCTTAAATGAGAAATTGAGAGTAAATGGGTCTTAATCGCATACTATTTTAATCGAATTAGTTACCTCGGGTCCCAACGTTTCAAGAGGTCAAGCCTCTTGACGTAAAGATGATCGTAAGAGGGAATGCATCCATTACGCACGCCATATAAAGGAAACCGGCGCAAGCTGATAGGCATCTGAATGTATATCTCACCACTAACCTGGACATCCGCAATCCTTCGTGACTTCACTGTTCAACAGAGCACGGGACTCGTGTGACCCTGAGTTCATGTATGAGGAATTATCACATGTTCAGGAGGCACTGCCGTGGAATGGATACCCTGTGGGAGCATACCAACCACGGCGAAGAGTGGGAAAAATGCGTCCAGACGTCATAAAACAACCCGTGTTCATACCATTCGTTTATAAGAGGAAAAACGGATAAGTTTGTTGCAGCCCTGAATCGTTTTCCGATCAAGGCCATTTTCATGCCACCGTCTAAGACCGCGGGATTTATGAGGACGGCTAAGGATGTGATACCGTTCCAAACACCGTTGGTGTTTATAAGGTTGACTGCGGTTTCGGTACTTCCTATATCGGTCCTTCGGTAGCCTGGGGTGAATCGAGACCTAGAGTGAAGACAATTGGGAAACCGAGGAGGGGCTGCTCTACCCATTTTATAAGGGGAGACGACAAAAGAGCAGGAGAGGGAGCCGCTGTTTGTATCCACTTATAAGTAGAGGGGACAAAAGAGTAAATGGTGCCGGCGCTTTTGCGCACGATGCAAGGGGCGCGGATGGGAACGTCACCCCATTACACTGTCTCAAAGTTAGAGGGGTTGTCCCGTGGTGGGGGACAACCCCATCTGTGGCGGCGGCGTCGGTCCGTTAGGGGGCTGACTAGCCATCGAGGTGCCCTGATGATTGGCGCGTTGGTTTTCGTGGGCCACATTATGTTGCCAAATAGCAGTGTCAAAGTAAGCCCATGATAGCTGAGAGAGCTAAGGAGCACATAGCAGCACTTAAGTCTCGCCAGATGTACAATTCAGCGATCGCGGAGCATCTTCTGGAATCGGGACTGAACCACTGGATCGAACCTCACAAACCAAAAGTCCTCACCACTGAACGTCATTACTATAATAAGATGATACGTGAAGAGGTTCATATATCAGGGAATATCAGGAAATACATACTGGGAGGATGGATATAGGTTGTCAGCTTCGTAGGATCCAGTCATCGGGAAATGTAGGCGTCGGGATGTATACTCGGATAAACTGGCTTGTAAAATATTGTAGGCAGTTGGCTCTATGTTCTTCAACTTAATGTTAGGTGTATTGTTTAATTGTTCGTTAAGTACGTAGATATATATGCGTTTATTGACAGGTAGCTGTCACGGCTACGTGTTACTCGCACGCTATATCTTATGAATATAAGGGAGAGGGGGTCAATCTATCTGTAGAACCAATATCCATTTGTTTGCCCAGTATCACTATAGCAAACGGATACATAATCATTACCTACCGTATAATTTCCCTATGGTTTTTCCGATTTTTATAGGCCTTGGAAAACATTATTTATACTATCGAAGGACAAACGAGCAGACGGAGATATTAAATGACCACCTACACCCATTAACATCCGCATAGTTGCTATGAAGATACGTGGCCCTCTTTCTTTGCATGGCACTGTCTCTTAATCCTCTTATCAAACCGCAATGTCAAATAAGATCTGTTTGCAAAAACTTTTAAACAGTATCGTTAGTATTGGAACCGCAAAAAATATTTTGAATGCTCTCCCCAAGGAGATGAAAAGGAGTTACAAAGTTTATACGAAACTCCACTGTTTGCTTAGAAACTTTCAAAATTTTTCCTGCTTAAAACAAAGAAAGTACGGTGTGATTGATTGTTTAAGGACAATGTTCTTGGACGGTGTTGTGAATAAATAGTAAATATATGTTTCTTATAGTGAGAATACGGGTAATCTCATTTTTTTAGAGAATAGGGAGGCAAACGGGAATCGGAGCCTTTTTACGATACCGATGCCTATGAACATCCATATAGTTACTATGCCGATGCATTGCCTTTTATACCCCCCTCTCCCTCAATCGGCCACCGGCTACTCACAAACCGCAGGAAACGAGACACTGAAGATGTCACTTTACGGAGGTATTATGTGAGCGAGACGTACATCCCCGGTCGTGCTGGCCCAATTCCGTTGCATAGGAGGATGTAGTGTCATGCGCTATGCATGACACTACCTCAGCCTATGCAGCATGCCACTACTTCTTTCTAAAATTATCATTATTCTCTGACATCATTGATTTACAAACATACGAAGATACACAATTGGCGTTTCAAAATAGTCCGTATAAAAGATATCTAAATGTGCACTTTGTAAAAATAAAAGCTTTAGAAAATTGGTTAAATTATGCAATTCTTTCAAATAGGACCTCCTGTAAAATGACTGACAATCATGAGCGTAAGGTGAACTTTGCAAGAAAGTATGTTTATATACAATCATGCTTTAGAAGGACAGGTCAGTATGAAATCGTGTATCTTGTAAACCAATGACTGGTAATAATAATAAATTTATTAGTAAATGTTTAGAATTAAGAAATAATATCATTTTGCGATAAACTCAACAATAAGAAATGATGGAGCTGGCATAGTGCCAAGGCAGAAAGTTTCTATATAAAATCAGAATATAGAAAAAAATGAGACAATTATTATAAACATAATTTTCACGCTTGCATTACTATACGATATCTAGTAAATACTAATGCTCCGATTGCTTTTGTGGCTCCCCTTATATTAAACCGTCGGATTTGTTAAAAAGGAACTAAAATATCTACAGTTTATACAAAAATTAAATTACCTGTTTTGGAATGTGTTTTAATTAGTACAGTAAAATGAATAATTTCGAAACATTAAAGTATATTCTATCGTGATACTTATAAAAATCAATAAAAAGCTACTAAATCAAAATCCTACGTCGGAATAAGGAGTTTACTAGGTCCAGATCGTTTTTCACCGCAGTCGGATATAAATCACGGGGCGGCTCTATTTCATAATCGGTCGAATCTGAGCCATAAATCGTGTGTGGCCAGCGCTTGATCACCAGACCGCGTCCTGTCCTACATCCGTCTGCATTTCACCTGGCATGTATTAATGAATACGTATATATACCCTAGGCTCCAAGAAATGTATTAAGATATATTGTATGATTGCCTATACTGGAGCGCTCTATGATAATAATTTGTACGTAACGGCAGTACGTCTACCTCGCACCGCGTTTGTATTAATTAATACATAATATAACTTACCTTCTGTTCCTTGAAATACATTGTAAATGGCACGTTTGCTCCTGTTAACCTTACCGCTCAAAGGTAATCTTAGTAGTACATATTATATTAAATGTAGTTGATCGATGTTTAATGATAATTATAATATATTAGTTATATTTATTGGTAGCTTACCAGAGACAAGTAAAGTGGTATTACAACACTAAGGCGAGATATTTAGTTTGCGATGATGCTGCATTTCCGACGAACAGAGAAGAACCGGGTGTGTACCTCTCGCGTAAACGACACCACCTCAAAATATTTCGGGTAGTGTGTGACTTTTCGTTGGCCCATTACAGGCTAAGGCAGGAGAAGAGCAACACATTTACATTTATGTATTACGGAGCTTATGGGCGTCGGTAGTCATCATCGGGATCTTTTCTAATGTTCACACTTATACTAAAAAAAAGAAGTACTAGGCTAGTATGAGCGGAGAGGAATATCCCGTATAGATATTCCCGTTCCCGTTAGGAGTGACAGCTGTGCTATTTATTTACATAGGGCCTTTTATAGTCTATAGTTATATCTCATTAATCCGTATCGTGTGAAGGTAATCTATTTTATTGAGGAAGAACGTAACTATTTGATCATCAATTTTGCAAGTATAATATAGTTATACTGGACAAAGGACTTATTTTTATTATTCTATGTTGCGAAATTCTTTATATAAACCGTAATGTCAGCTTAATCTTAGAACCGCAAAGCGTTGATTATAATCCCAAAAATACTCCAAGTAATTTAGATTTGAAATTCAAATTCTTGTTATAATTTCAACCCTTTACATAAGTTGGCATACAAAAGCCGACTCAGGCTTTGTGTGCTCACTCATTGTTTAACTTACGATTCTTTATAGCCCTAATGTGTACTCAGCACTTACACGAAAATAAAACACTACATTATGAGTCTAAATAACTTTATTGTACAAACTTGAGTAAACTTTTGAAAATTCACGGTAAAATAACGAGAAGAAAGGTTAAATAACTAAATACACCGTAATTAAATCCGTCGTGTAGTTTATTGTAGTGAGTATGAAGTACGTTGGCAAAAGTCCGCCAAGAAAATATAAGTTATTCGTTCCATGTACGTTCCAAGTAATGAAATCAAGGAATGAAATTTGATATAATGTAAATAGAATAATTACGAAAATCACCCTGTGTATGTCAATGATTTTTCAAGACCTGAACTTACGCTTAGGAAGTGAAAAAAAGTCCAATACAGCATCATAGGATTGCTATACGTGATCGACAGATAACGAGACTAGGTTTATGGCCGAAAGAGTAACAGACCTACATCTCCTCCGCATATTGGTGAGATGCATCCCGATATGAAATTTTATAATAGCTCATTTAACTAATATTATTATGGCCCACCCCAATCGTTACGTTAGTACGTTGGGTATTAATTCTACCTATGTACTTTTATTATGAATGAAATCAGTTACGTGAAACTGTTTGCGACTTTCTTTTTTTCTTGAAACCAGAATGGCTTTACACTAAACTTAGTTTAAAGTCATTCTCGGTACAAGAAATGATCAATTGATCATAATATTAATTTTGAGAAAGCTTCAAAACTTCAAAACAAAGTCCTTTAAACATTATATTAGGTTTGAAATCTCAAACCAATTTCAAACCAAATATAATGTTGAAATGACTTTAACTAAAATTTGTAACGACGGTAACCCATTGCTGCACATGTTCACAGTTCGTGTGACGCACGTTAAATGGGTTCAGACCATGCAACTCACTAATGTTCGTGAATATACATAAAATATACATAATTTTGTCAAAACGCACTACATGAAAATAAAAAATATTTCACAATTTTAATGAAAAGATCATACCTATTCCTTAAGGACCAGCAACGTGTCTGTAACACGCCTAGTCTTGCGAATGTATATGAGCGGCGGTAGTCACTAGCCACCTACTCGTTTACCTCCTATCTCATAAGGGAAAGAAACGAATGAACACAATAAGAATAAACAAACCTCTCGCAGGAGCAGATACATGAATCCCCATGACTGCCGTTAGTGATGAAGAAATACGTAAAGTACGGAATGGCATTAGACTTTTACCGCTGCCTTTTTTATATATCTTTCTATAACTTGTACGAGACCATGTTCTTCAAGCCGTGACCACCCAATGCTGAGTATCCTTTTCTAAATCTCTCATCTTTGATAGTTTTGTGCAGTGGCGATCAAGCTTCTGCTGTTCACTTTAATAAGGTTATACTTCGTATGACTATCTAACGGAGTCGTCGCGTTTCGTAAGATTTTCTTCTTGGAGTGAGACAGATTCACCGTCAGAAAAGAATGTGTCAGAACCTTTGTGCTGTACTGTAAGACAAAAATTATAACTGCAATATATTTTTACATTTATTTGTATAACAGGACAGTAGTTCTGTCCCATTCAACAAGAAACACGATAAGATTCGTTAAATAGTCATAACAATGAATAACATGTGCGTAGATATACGAAAACAAGGTTATCCATCCCTGGCGCTGGCCGCTGCAGTAACATGGGGAACGTTTTTCCGTCCAGTTCTTGGTCTCCAATCTAGAACTTTCTTATTCCAACTACCATCCAGTTTTCGACTACTTTCACTTTAATTGAATTAGTGATATTTATGCTTTTCATATATGAATAAAAAATCAATCCTATTTCAACTGTGACAAATACCCACAAAGTCTCAAAAAAAATAGCTCTTCTTCGTGAGTCTCCACTCGTGCTGACGGACGCATTGTTCTCAGGAAAAGGTTGTAAAAATACGATCGGAATAGTAACTGATAATTGAGACTGTGTGAATTGAACATTTTTGAATTTACAAATCTTACTCAATATTAATCAAATATGTACGAACATGCTTAAATGAAAATGTTTTAAAAAGAGTAACGTAGAAAGACAACAATGCATTTACTGATTTTATTATGATTTTTTATTGATAGGGTACGCCGTAGGGATACGATAAGGATCACAAAATACCACCGTATAGTGACATCTTCAGTGTCACGCTTCGTGTTATTTGCAGAGTAGCCGATGTCCCATTGGGAGCGAAGGAGGGCAACGCATCAGCATAGTAATTATTGGAATGTTCCTGGGCGTTTTAGAGAAAGCTACTGTTTCTCGTTTGCCCCCCTATTCTATAAAAATACCCCCTTCACAACCGGGGATGTGTACAAAAAGAGTAAAGAATTTAGAGGAAGCAGGACTAGTATGCTCTAGGTTCCTCTACCGGGTGTTAAGATGTGTAGTTATTGTTAGAGTTTTTCTTTAGCGGTTTCACGGTTAGAGGCTCTCTGAATATAGGTGTTCGAGGCGTGCTTGTCCGATTGGTACAATTGGTACAATAACTTCCGACTAATCACGGTGGGTTCCGAAAAATTCCAACTAGATTAAAAAACCAGCCCAATGTCCTGCATATGTCGGAAACTACAATGGAAGCCATGAGCGGCGTAATTGATTGCATGCGGGGCGTGGGTGTAGAATGTCGTAGGAGTAAGTATACGAGCAGGAAGGCTAAACTCTAAGATGAGACGCTTGGACTTATGAGGGACGCTTGACTTTTAAAGCAAATCTGCAGACTAATACCCCAAAACCTCCGCAGCTCAAATACGCAACGGGTTACCGAAACGATGAAGTGGAATAGAGGGTGAATGAATCCTCACGATGTATTGGCATCTGGATGAACTGGGACAAGAGAAAGGTCTTGTTCAACACGTTCTCCCTAGACCACTCCACGTCGATGGAGCTATTCTCGAAGTGGTAGACGAATACGTCTACCTTGGGTAATTATTGCAATTAGGTAGATATAACTTCGAGAAGGAAGCCGATAGAAGGATTCAGTTGGGTTGGGCAGCATTCCGGATACTTCGGCACATTCTCACGTCGCCTGTACCGTAGAGCTTGAAGACGAAAGTCTTCGACCAATACGTTCTCTCCGTTATTACCTACGGTGCCGAAACATGGCCTCTTAATTCTGGACTATTATTATATGGCTATTGAACGTGCTATTTTGGGTGTTTCTCTGTCCGACAGAATTCGCAACGAAGTCATAAGGCAGAGAACTAAAACTAAGAGTATCCGATATCACGCGACGAATGGTCTAGCGCAAGTCACACACTCGATAGAACAGATGGCAGATGGGCCAGTAAGGTTCTGGAGTGGAGGCCGACCATTCACCAAGTGAGAAGACGATACCCGCGTAGTAGCCGGTCTGGTATGGATGCGAGTGGCAGGAGATCGGTCGTCTTGGCGTTCATTGAGAGAGGCCTATGTCCAGCAGTAGCAGCAGTAGACTGATAAGGGCTGAAAATGATGAGTGATATATATATTTATATATATTTTTCCTGCTAATCAATTCGATACTTTTGCCATTACTGTCGGATTTACTACTAGACTAACTAGCCTAGAGCCGCAAGCAAAACTCTGTGGTTCATTTGGCTTACGTTGAAAGTACTCTAAACCCAGCAATCTGATCCCATAGACTTATGTAATAAATACCTGGTAATTTCACGCAAATCTAAATGAGCGGGATGTATTATGCTGGTCATGTACACCCAAACTGCAATAACACTATCGTATGACATTAATACGTCCTAAATTCACACAACATATATTATCCAAATGTTATTTTTCGCTTGGAATGCCGGCGTGGTGAGCGATGCGCCCTTGGGAGCACTAATTCCACACAACTTTCGACAGCCGAATCTTTCGGCGCTTGTATCTCGGCCGTTCCGTTTTCAATATATTTTATCTCGCCTCGGCTAGGTGTTATCTTTCCTTTGTCGAAGCACGTGGAACTTACAAAAGGAAACAATACATCAAACCGCCACCCGTATCTTACTGCTAATATTGATCTTACATTGGATACATTCTTTCACGTCTGTGACAAACTTTCTGTAAATGTATTTGTTATTCTTACCCAGATTTTCCGTTATATCTGATTGCGGCATAATGTTTTCTAATCCATTTGTATTTTAGACCTTACATATACGTTATAGTATATTGGAGCAAAAGAGCATTCGGAACGTTTTGACGCGACGCGACGTCTACTGTTTCATGGAAATGCGTTGCCCTCCTTTCCTGGTTCCTTCTAATGGGCCACATCCTATTCACGAACCACTCGACACGTGACACCATATTCGTCAGACTACGGTGACGTTACGAGTATGATACCACAAACAGCTTCCACATGATTCTTGCTGTATTTAAGCCTGCCTAGTGCCTTAGAAACAACAGTAATCATATGGTAATGGCTAAGGCCATAAATGCCTAAGCGGTATATGGAAAAAAGGTGAGCAATTTATCGCTTGTATAAATAAATAAATTTATATAATTTTTCCACAAAAGAAACTTATTTTTCACTTTACGAAAAATAAATAATTTGTGGAAAAAATATATAAATTTACTAGGGTGGATCTAAAAGTTCGTGGCCTAACCTACATGGAGCTATGACATCTTTTTAAATCTACCGTCATTTATTAGTATGTGTCATACTGATTTATTGTGTGCAGTTCCATTCCGATACTGCACAATATAAATTTTCTGTGATTATTTGTTTGAAGCAATCTGACGCAATTTTCAATAATGGAGAAAATTGAACACCGTGCAGTCATTAAGTACCTCAAGATATGGTGAGCACTTTGGGGGAGTCTGCTCCATCGTATTCCAGTGTCAAGAAGTGGGTAGCTGAGTTTAAGCGCGATCGTGAGAGCATTAAAGATGATCGTCGTCGATCGCATTAGAGAGTCGAGAGCGTCGTGAGAGCATTAGAGATGGAAGGCCTACATCCGTGGTGGCTGTGGTAGACCACGAAAGAAAACATCGATTTTTGATCTCGTACTGGGAGACCGACGTTTGACCATTGGTAAGATAGCTGAGATAACAAACATTAGTCATGGTCGGGTGCAACACATAATAACAGAAGAGTTGGGGCTCCATAAAGTTTCTGCTCGCTGGGTCCCGAGGTTGCTTTCAGCTGAACAAAAACGAATTCTATACACAATTTCGAGAGACTGTTTGGAACTTTTTGAGACTGACCCCGACTTTTGTCTAGTTTTTTACCATGTATGAAAGCAGGGTTCACTACCATACTCCTGAATCAAAGCAACAATCCAAACAGTGGAAAAGATCAGACTCTCCTACACCGAAAAAGGCTAAGGTCTTTTTGTCGACTAACAAAGTCATGGCTTCTATTTTTTGGGATGTGAAGGGCATTATTTTCGTAGATTATTTACCGAAAGGTCGAACTATAAATTCTAGTTATTATTGTAACCTTTTACGAAGACACCGGGAAGAAATAAAAGAAAAAAGGCCGGGAATGTTGCGGTGAGAAAGTTTTGTTTCATCAAGACAATGCACGTGTTCACACTTCGGTTGAAACAATGTCTGTAATCCATGATTGTGGCTACGAATTGCTGCCCCACCCACCTTATTCACCGGATTTAGCCCCCTCGGATTATGATTTATTTCCAAATTTAAAAAGACTTTTGGGTGGCTCGAAATTGATCACCAAAGATGAGTTGATAGCTGCTGTAAACGATTATTTCGCCGACCTTCCGGAATCTTTTTTTTTTTCGAGGGGATAAACGAGTTACAGATCAGGTGGAAGAAGTGTGTTGAATTAGATGGAGACTATGTCGAAAAATAAAAATAAATTTAGATTTACTTTTCTTTCATTTTCTTGGTCGGGCTTAGAACTTTTAGATCCACCCTCGTATTTATTTATTCAATTGTTAACATGAATTTCCATCAAGAAGTATGTACATTCAATCAACTATATGAGCAACTTATGTTAGTTACCGCATTTTACTCATACTAATGCTGCTTATTTGGACTCTTATACTATAAAATAACCTACTGGTAACGAGACAGAACTACATAACATCAAGTGGGTCGCGACCTCGTCAGATCAGATCGAGCACTATTCGGTACAGTTATTCACAACCAGCGCCTGCACAAGTTAACCAAGTGCATTGTTATAAGTTAAGGAATGTTATCTAATGATGTCACTTTGTTTTCGCATCCCACGAGAATACGTCGCGTTGTATATTGAAGCTCACGTACGCGGAGGTTGATGTGGTCTTCTTCGCAATATTATTATGGCGCTATAACCCAACTGTATTAGAAGAGGATATATTATGTATGTTTTAGATACGTATGTACGATATAAAAACGTACATACGTATGTCAAACATCCAGCCGGAACGGCTTGACGGATTTTAACGTGCGAGGACGTGTTACGTTTGTCATGATATCCCGAGTGACAATTGTAAGAAATTAGCATTTCCCCGCGGTTTCGCCCGTATAACTCCTGTACTATTATCCGTAGCATCAATGAATAAGCCTTCACAATAAAAAAATATATTTTTTTTTAATTTTTGACAGTAGTTCCTGAAATTGTCACATTGTAACAAACATTTTTTTTTTCAGCTTTATATTATTATAGGCAGACTTTAAAAGTGACATATTAAAAAGTACTAAATAATTTAGAGACCTCCTCTATTTTTTGGGTTCCATTACATGTCAAAAGATGCGGAACTTGGGTTAAAATGTAATCCTATTATAAAAAGTCTCCGCTGTCCGTCTATTTGTTTTATAAGTGTATCTGTTATTATAATCAAACTC
>JAFELO010000391.1:77484-131746 GCA_017140195.1 Eumaeus atala | reverse complement strand
TAACACGCGGACTGACCGCTGGTTACCCATTGAACACCCAGTAATGGAAGAATACTGCCTGACCGACAACGCGCAGCCGAAACTACTACAACTAGAAACATGAAATTTGGTACAACGGTTCCTTTCCTGATGTAAGGGAGGTGAGAAATGAGAATTTAGGGAATATTCGAACGTTATAGCCAAATATCCATATTGGGGAATTTTGCCCAATGTTAAGCTAAGATTGTAATGTGGAATTACCATATTGCGCGAGTGAAACCATGTAGTGTAGTTTTAATATAATTGAACTCTAAGTTTCTAGGTTAGACAGCTCCCTAAGGAACTGGCTACTACTAACTGCCTCACGAATATGCCCCGCTATATTGATACACGTTCACTCTTCGAGGAAGACCAAGACATACCATGATCCGATTGATCGGTCGAAGGTGTCGAGTCTTCGCAACCGGCTTGTCTGTATGAAGGGAGTAATGAATGTGGAGGAGGCAAGGCAGGTATGTAAAGATCGTGATGTGTGGCAGTTCATTCTCTCTGCCTATCCCATTAGGAAGCTAGCGTGAATATGTGAATACATGTTCTTGTTCGTTCTTGTTGTTATTGTTTAACTCACATATAGTTTGTGAGCTATAGAAATATATACCTTATTAAACATCAAAGTGCTTATATGCCACTGATGCCTAGCTCGGTCCTAACAATAAACTGGCTGTCGATTTCTTTTGCAGCGCTTCAAGGAGATGCACCTGAACCACTTTGAAGAAATGTAGTTTTGTTTCTTTATTTCCTCGTCATAAAATGCTAAATGGAAGTATAAAGTTAATGTGGAAACCACACTGTGTATTATTAAAGATCTCTCATATTTGGAATACAAGTGGTGTGTAGAACTTAACTGATGAATGGATTATAATCCATCCATATTTTCTGTAATTACAATCATCATAATTATTATTTTCACCAGCCATTAAAAGTCAGTGTTTTTCTACTTGTATGAAATACATTTTACTTCCCAGCATCCCGTTCCGTTAATACTATAATATTTTGTGAAGGATAAAATTTGGTATATGCCAAACCATACAATAATGTCAAATTAACATTCTTTCAAATTCACTTATATGTAGCAAATAAACGTTATTTACCACTGACTTAATGACATGCTAAAAGTAATAATAAACACTAGTTATTATGTTCTATTACTTCAGTTTAATATATTTATCAACTATTAATATATAGTATATGGTTAGATGTGTATGGGCACATCGGAGGAACAAACGGGGCCCAACAAAGAGCATATAGAGCAACTCTTTGTCCTCTCTATTGGGCACTCTTTCATAATAACATAGCCGTCACTAGATCGGTGTTAATTTAGAGAAATGGAAATACTTTTTAAGTGGTGTGTTGACCGCGAGTTTGTACACGCACAAACTCACGATCAGCAGATTATGTATATGTTCGGGAACAAGTTTAATTTCGGAATGATAAAACATATTTATTTTATCATAATTGGCACACCTATATATTACTTACTGGTTGTGTTATACAGCTCTTTGACACTACTTGAAACTATACTTGTACCATATGAGCTATAGCTTACAGACGTGGACTGAAGGTGCACGTAATATAAAAATACAATCTAAATCTACAATTAACATTTACAAATGACAATCTAAAAAATCAAATACAAGCACTGGTAAATAAATATTGGTTAATAAAAATAGATACAAATCGTTAAATCCATTGGATCTCCCGAACAAAGTTATTTGTACCGTGAACCAACTTAGATGCCAATCCTGCGATTTCACTTTCTACACTAACTTTTTGACCATTCTGAGAATTATCCCGTGACTTTCAAGAATTATTCACATTAAACTTATTTTAAAAATAAAACAATTTATCTTATTATTAATTTATGTTAATGTACATATATATATATATATATATATATATATATATATATATATATATACATATATGATTATATTAATATTTCCCACTCAAGTATATGAAATTTTACATACTTACGAGTTATATTCAATGTGTCAGCGAAACAACAATTTGCTCCAAAGTCCTGAAAGGCAAGTGACACTGCACTTTGTCACACAACTTATCCCATACACTACTAGTTATATCACAAGTAATGTTTATCCACAACACAACACTGTCACGAACACGTTCGAACTCTTTGTAGAGCGACACGAGATCCGCGCGGTTTGGCGCTCGCCTAGCCACTGCTGCCTGCGCACGCCTGGACCCGGCCAACCCCCCACTCCTCACCCCCTACTGCAATTCGGCACATGAAAAAAATCACATCAACGAAACCTTTCCCTGTCACCGAGCTCAATGATCACTCCTTAAGGCTCCGATATTAGTTAACGCCACTGCGGTCCTAATGACGCCGTTAGTCTGAGTTATAACCCGCCCGTGCTGCTCAGCCTTCTCTAATTTATAAAGGTTTTGAATCGAATGCTTATGCAAATTCGGCCCGGAGGTGGGCAAAGAAATTTTATTCACATCCAAACACTCGAACATCAAACGGTACGAGCTCAAAGCGATTTTTTTGCTCTACAAATATAGAGCCACCCCTCCGTTTACGTAACTTGTGATATTCCTCGCGGGTTATGAGTAACTAGAAGCCTCGTGGATGTGATCTTTATGTTCCTAGTTCCTTTGTTTATTCCGAATTACTTTTTCCTATTTTAATAAAAGAATTGGTACCACTAAAGAGGGTGCATAGAACGTTTGTAGGTCAGAATTGAAAAGGTTTACGCGCTGTATACGCTCACATTGTACGAACTTAACTGACTAGAACTCACTGCACTGACTTTTAATACAGAAAATATTTAAAACGCAGATATCTTTACAATAAATTCTTTACTAAAACAACATTTCACTACAGTTACTTAAACAAATTGAACGAATACAAATCAAACAAAAAGAAAGCAAATATTACACAACATAAAATGACTCCTAATGTTCTTATAATAATATATTAGAATCAATTACTTTCGCCCTAGTTATATTTATTATTTTGTTTTTGTACTTTTTTATGTTATCTGACATTAAATGAAAATATTTAAATTTCCATTGTATGCAAAACCGTACTAATAAATAAGAAAAATAACTGCACATCTTTGTAATTATTATATCAGAATCCACATCCATGTGGAAAAATCATAAAGACTTATTTAAAATCTCTTGTCATTGGTTCCATACACAAACCTGAAAATTCAATTTATATATTTTTTGATTTTTATAATAGAATAATTTATAACAAATAAATATAACTTACAGAGTGTAATAGATATATAGGATTCAAAAGTATTAAAATACTTACTACTTAGTGATATCTTTTTTATTTTCCATAACACTAAAAATACCGTGTTTGATATTACGTCTTTAATTTGAGTAAAAAGACTATGAAGTGTACGAGATAAAGGGTGGAGAATCTATGTGTTGTCTTTGCATGACTGGAAGACTTTTAAATAAGACTGCACGTAAAACTGTAGGGCTTTAATAGCCATTTATAATGTAATCGTTTTCATTAAAACCCTAATGCAACGATGTGTATTAAAATGTGTACAACATTAATATATGCACGAATCTTCAGAAATAGTTTATCATCCAATCTCTAAGTAATGACCAAATAAAGTCTGATCATGATTAATTTTTTACAATTATTTTGTTTCATCTCAATTTTATTTCCTACAACAAAATGGGATAGGGTATTTGAAACCTATCCGTTACTCGATACCTACACTGTAGCTCTAGCGTGGCTCCGCAGCTACGGCGTAGCCACTATCTACACAGAGGTGACAATGGGTCCGTCAGTTCAAAGAAAGGCATCACAACACTAATATTTCAATAGGGGTTCCGTACCGTACTTATCTTCGATTCCGGTTTTATGCTTTATACGATGATGAACTCTATGGTAAAGTAGTAGAGTGGATATCTATTTATTGTGGTGAAAATTTCATTCCTATTGTAGTTCCTATATACAACTGTATACAACCTCTAACTCTTGGTATAAGACGTTAAGATTTAAATTTCTTTGACAGTTAGACTTGGTGCCTACTCCGCCGTTTCTTTTCACGAGCCAAAGGTAATGTTCATTACGTATTCCTACAATTGTTATTAGAGATTCATATATATTATTTCCGTTACATTATTATCGCAGTGCATATTTTATATTAGTACTGAAAACGCGCAGTCTGTGTGATAGGCGATCGTAATAACACCGAGATTAGAACATTTGATAATCTCTCAGTACGTCAGTCCTCCACGGGGCGTGTTGCGTCACTACGACACCGGTACTTCGTACAAGTACTGTGAGAGAGTAAATTCTCCGTTTGCGACAGCCAAATTTAATTATTCAAATACATAAGTCTAAATATACATTTTATATGTAAAATCTGACCTGACAGATATTATTCGGTCAAAATTACAGTCGTTGTCATCGTAGGGTATAATTGCGCTTGTTGTCATGGTAATGCTTACCCTTCTCAGTTGTGTTCGCCGAAAACCCTTTTTATTGTCTTAAATTAAATATTGTCAAGTAATAAAAGTATCTTATTAAATTTCATTTAGATTAAAAATTCAAATTGATTCTCGCTTGTTGTACTTTTGTTGCAGATATTTTGTTGTCTTCATTCATCTTATATAATCATGTTTCTAATAAAAATTATTTGAGTCAGTGTCAGTGATTAGTGGCGTCAGTTATTTTGTTATTTTTTTACGTTAGTCTCCTGAAATTACTTTGGTTATATTGAGGAATCATTAAAAATTGGTCAATTATAGAAAATAAAACATGTTGATTGCGATAATAGTAAATGATCTCAAATACCATCTAAAAGTCATCACATCGATCGGGACGCCCTTCGGTGGAACAATACGTGACAAACGAGATCCCGAGGGATTTTCTCTTCGTGATAAATTAATAACTAAAGCGTGTTTACAAAATTATATTTACCACTGTGAGTTTTCAGATGCGCGTGTTTTGGGGAGCCGCTAGTTTGGTTTAGCGGTGTGTCTGAATAATATCGATATTTCTGATTAATTGTTGTTATTTTTTTCAATAGTCATAATCTCGACATTATAAAGAAAATTAATGATTAACATGTTGATATATTTTATACTCTGCTTGCGATATGCCCCGGGTTTGTATATGAATAACACGGGTAGGATTGCTACCTTAACAAATTAAACATCTAAACTATACTTGGAAATCCCTCTATCCATTGTTGTAAAACCACATGAAAATCCGTTGAGTAGACTTCTCACATCGATCACATATAGGAAGACAGACTACTGGCACAGACAGTCATAATGTATTGTCTCGTACACAAGACACTAGCTAGGCTAAGTTTGGTGGAATAAGTTCTCGTATATTATGAGTATCATGAAAAAAAAACTGTATTTAAAACTTATATAACGGTCAGAGCAAAGGAGCCGAAATATAAAGAACAACGAGTCCTTAAGATGCCCAAAATACGAAAATGTAAGAGAATTTTACAGGTTCATAGCTTACACTTCATGGGCAAACGTGAACATATGCACAAAAATGTAACATATCGATATCGACAATTTTTTGTCGATGAACAAACTTCTCTCTTGTAGAGTGGTAGCAAATTGGATGAATGTGTACACAGTGTGTGACGGATTACGCGCTATAATATTTGGCAGACCCGGATTAACTCATGAAAAGTGACACACAATATATATTTTTGTGGGCAGAATTATACAACGCCCATATTAGTTACATTGTAAGTAGCTACGTCAATCATTATCATCTGCTGGCAATTTTGAAAATGTCACACTAAGCTCAATAGTGATGATGTAAGAGCCAATGCACTTGTATTATCTCTATACAAAGCGTCACAGTTAGGTTTCAACTACTCGTTTGACCCCAGGTCTTATTAATATAATAAATCCGAGTTCATACATAATAATAATAAAAATAAAATTTTCTATGGACTTATCACACCACATTTGCCTACTCCTGTGCTAACTAAGGACTTGTGTTGCAGGTAATTAGACTACGCAATTATGTTTAATATATTTATAAATGCAAGAAATTTTAAAAATTTAGGATTTTTATTATAGAAATACCTCATACTTTTCCATGCCGCGCTCACGCATTCCCTTTATCAGTAGTAAAATCCAGTAAATCTGTTAGGGGGTTATATACAATAATTGAAACAGTCTTTGTAGTAAAAATATATATTTATTAAATTTTACAATTCAATTTTCTTATAATATAAATTTTATATAGTTCGGGATGGAGGTGGTCGGTCGTCTTGGCATCCATTGAAAGGGGCCTATGTCCAGCAGTGGACTGATAATAATAATGATAAATTTTATGAAATTTATAAAATATTAAATAAATTAACGTACTAACTAATAGGAGACTAAAATGTGAAGCGCTACAGGATCTTTTATGTATATATATAGTGTAGTGTACATTGGTGGGGAAGGAAAACATATTATCTCGGGTGTCTTCTTCTTAACGCGTTCTTTGTATTCACGTCATATCCATTATTACTCCAATGCTTCTATTACGGATTCTCGGATAGTCCTTTGTTTGCTGTTCTAGGTGTTACAATTGGAATGTTAGAGCTATCTTGATCTCTGAATTAAAATTACTTGTATTTATGCCCTTTTTAAAACTAAGACTTGTTGATGTGTTATTGAAGTTGATATTGTATATTCTGGGTGGCGTGACCTACGTATTAGTTGCTCTTTGACCCAAAAACAAATGAGCGGATTTAGATGAAATCACCAGCGAAACCTTAAACGGTGACACGAAAGAGAATGAACATTTTCGTTCAAAACAGACACAATCACCCGAGGCATCTAAAGTGAGCAAGTAAATATGAACGCTATCAAATCAGTTTATGTAACGTGTATCCAATAGAGGGTAGATCCACTTAGCGTTGTAAAGGCGTGGAGTAATGAAATAAAAATAAAGCGCGCACTTTACTTTCAATTCTGCGCACATGGTAGCAGTCGTAACGCTTTACGGCTTTACTCGTACACGTGTTAACAGGCTGTGTAATGCAGAAAAATATTTCCAAAACACAAAACACGTGTCTATTCGATGAATAGGGCCCTCAGGGAAGCATTTGAATCCATTGAATTAGTAGTACTTGAAATACTAGTTTATGTATTTTAACTACTTTTATTATGCATACGCATATACGATAGTCACATGCAAAATTGTAGCAGAACTAGGACGGCATTTGTAGAGTGACGTCACGTTTCGTGCAGTGCATGAATTTTCTAAATCAGTCAGTAAAGAGTTATTATGGGCGTGAAGTGATGGCTGTGATGGTGCACTTTGTGAGTGTTTCAACGACTAATTCAGAGTCTAGAGAGACTAATTAAGTGAAACAGAGAGAGATTGAGGATTTCTAATTTTTTATAGTATATGGATATAGTGGAGCAGTCCGGCCGTTTTGATGACTTCCTACGTCCACAAACAGCCGCATAGTTATTATGTAGATGCGTTGGCCTCCTTCAACCCAACCCCGCCATTTCGCCACCGACTACTCACAAACCGCACGGAATGTGGTTCTAAAAATACTGTTCAATACAACGCCATAAAACACAAATGGAACTATTTCTATAACTTGTACTGTCAGTATTACTCCCTGTGAATTTGACGAGCTTCAGTACATACTTTAAAAGTAGTATGAAGGACTAGCACCCTAAAATCTACACGCCACTATTTCACCCCCTTAGGGCTTGAATTTCCAATAAAGAATTATATGTACACTTACAGCATTAATGTAATCGAAATTCATTTTCAGTTGTGCGTCGATGTGTTGTATGTCAATCAGATTTGCATTGTATATAGAACTAGCAGTCCGTCCCGGCTTCGTGCGGATATTTCACAAGATATGGAAAATATTCATTGATTACAAAAATACCAATATTACACATTTCAATTTCGGCCTCGCAAACACTACACGTAAAACACACACATGTGTAACACGTGACAAATAATTCCATTTATGACAGAACAACGTCTGTCAGGACAGCATGTGTCAATAATTTCTGCAGCTGCGATCTAAGGTTGAAAGGACCGAAGTTTTCATAATAATCTATGACGATTCAGAAAATGTTTTACGATATATACAGTGGCAATATATATTTTTTCAAATCGGTGCAGTGGTTACGTAGCCTATTTAATCCAAAGAAAAAAATAAACAAACAAACAAATGTTTCCTCTTTATAATATTACTATACATATAGACGTATTTTTTATTGTAAACGATTTGACATTATTTAGATAATGGTACTATTTAAGCAATAAAACTACAATAAAATTAAAATATTAAGTACATAGTAATCTTCACCGAATTTACTGTCATTATTTCCATAAAATATGCACACCGCATGATATCAATAGAAACTTGTAGTCAGTCATCAAGGACTCCAGTTGCAGCCTAATAGTAAGAATTTCAAAGACAGTTTGATAAAATATTTTACATTCTTAGAATCAGACCTGTTTATAAATCGATTTGAACTTGTACACCTTGAACCTATGACTAAGTGCGTCGTGTTCCAAATGGATCAGATTACTCGTTTCTCCCACTTTTATATATAAAAATAATCACTACCACTCGAAAACACCTTAACCAACCAACAACACAGTAAATACTTAAGTACAGTTATGAAGGAAATTGTAAGCGAGAGAGATTCAATATATACATTTTAAGTGCACACGAAGTTTGCCAGTTGTTTAGAAGTATTTACTGCACTCCGCGCCACCCGTTTGGCGCCATCGGGGCACTCGCACCTTACTCCACGGATAACTTTGGTGATTATAAATATTAAGAACTAGTTGCGAGCCGCAATTACACCTACCACAGACAAAAATCACGAGCAAAAATTAGCATGTGCAAAGTTTCATCAAAATCCATTCAATAGTTTTTGCGTGATTGAGTAATATACATCCATCCATAAAAACATGTAAACTTTCGCATTTATAGCATTTGTATAGGTCGACGTGAAGCCCACGAAACCACCCGAAATTATGACTTTCCTGTCTTGTCCTGTATGAGTTATGAGTAGCCGGTGGTTTATTAGAGGGATAAGTAAAGGAAGGCAACGCATATGAATATGCGGATGTTAATGACTCTGATTTTTCGTTTCTTCCCCTGCGATTTTTAAATTATCAAACGTGTAAATCCGTCACGTTTCGCAGGCTTAATAAGGAAACTTAAAAATCGACATACGAGTAATGTATATATATTCTTATTTAAGCACTAAGTTCTGAGCACGTAATAAAAACTTTTTAATTAGGAATGCTGGACACAAAAATGTTCCTTATTTAGTTTTACAATTTTTATGGAAGTTAATGTACATTTTTTCTAATTTGACGTATTTTTATTACTATTCTTTTTAAGTAACATAAGAAGACACAAAACAAACACGTCTCAATTATTTCACAATAAACACGTCACATGACACATGACTGGACTAGGTATATAAATACGCTCGAAAAACACTGAACGAAACTTTCTTACACTAATATCACAAGGAGGAAACATTTGATTGTTTCTTTATTTAATTCTTTTATGAGATAGGGACAATCGAACAGGTAGATAGTGACTACCAAGAAGTGTCGTTTAAGCGCACAGTTGTGGACTTATGGACATCAAGTTGATGGGCGTGGAACTTAGAGTTCTGTCGCGATGTCCGAAGATAGAATTCTGCTGCAGAGCTATACTCGTTCTTTAGTACTCTAGTATTTGCGTCTTGTGAATTCGCCGCTGCTGCATACGCGTGGTAACACTCCAATTGATGGCGAAGTGCCAACTCACAGGAGCGTCCAAACGAAGATTGCGACTTGCCGCCAATCGACACCGCAGAGAATGGTATGAAAAGTTCACTTTCCTTAGTCAACACATCAGCGACACACTCCGCAACGGCGTCAGAGTTATCCAGAGAGAAGCAAATCCGCCCCCATGGGTAGGGTGCCAAGAATGACCGTATCCCATCCCCAACCGCTGACATGGACAGCCTACAAATCCGGCCATGCTCTACGTCTAATCGGCACTCCGTATCAGGAAGTGATCCGAGGAGCCCAAAAGAGAACTGACGGAAACCAGGTAGCTTTCTGGATGGGGTGTCAACAGGGAGGGAGTATGGTCACTCACGTCTGGTAGTCATCATATTGTTATCATCATACCAATTGTGTGAAACTATATTCCAAAGCAAAGTAATGAAAAGATCTGCCCTCATGACGTAAGCGTACGTGAACGAAGCCAATTAGCGTGACGGGCATTATGATTCACCGTGTGTCACGATCTCTGCCGTTGGAATCCGTTTCAGCACAGAATCTGTAGCATCTCTACGTGCTCAAGAAGTCGGTCTATTTCGGTATAACCGTTATGGGACCTGTATAGGCACGCACAGACGCGGAGGCGGTCATCGCTATCTACACGCAGCCAAATGATGCATAGATCCTTGTCTTGAAGGTTGAAGAGGCGACGGTAGCACACTTCTTCTCCGATGAAAAAACACACTCCAGCCCGTGGTATGAATAATTGTTCTAATTTATACCCTGGGTAGGTAAGGTAAGACGAATCTACCGGAAGAGATATCTGCGTTTCCGTCAGAAAAAGTAAAGCCCGCTTTGCTGTCTCAAGGTGGTGGTGGACAGCGTCGAGATTGGAGTGCAACCCCCTGATGTAACAAAAATCAACAATTAGGATAGCAGGGGGAGCCTTCTACTTTTTCTTTCCTTTGCCCCCAATAACATGGTCACAGAACACAGATCGATCCCCCCCCCCAGAATACGTGGGGTAGCCTAGGCATTTAGGCTCAAGTTCAGGACATGAGCATGGAGGACCAGGGAGCGATTCTCCAGCTTCTACGATGCTTTTACGCTCCTATGGTAATCTACCATTAAACCGTGTTGACATGAGATGTGGGGGGGGGGGTCTGGGCTTACCGGAACTCTCGCAAAACGATCGATACGCGACGTTTACAGAGTCAACGTCACTTCACGTCGGAGTCATGTGATTTTCACGTCGTAGTTTGCCTTTAATCGGCTCCGAAACTAATGGACTGATTTAAAAATTATTTGGCCTCTACAATCCTACATTTGTGGTGAATATAGGTTATATAAGATGTTCCACAACGTTTCGATCATTATGAAACTTCGATAATGTAACCAAAACTGTGAAAAAATGTGAAAGTAAATCCTTATTTCTCTTTAGAATTTATTAAAAACTAGCTGTCCCGACAGACGTTGTTCTGTCGTAATTTTAATTTGTTGTCACCACATTAAATCTATCCCACATAATGAATGTGTAATAAAACACGATAACAAATGTATGAACAAACGAAATGCACCACCAGGCGTGAATATATAATAGAGCTATCGTATGCGCCGAATTTATTGTACAATACAAAAACGCTTGTAGAGAACTCCAGCGTATGGATCCGTTGCAATTAAAAGTTTGTACTCGTCGACGCCGGGCCACGGCCCGGGCTATTATTATGCCCAGTGACCACGCAGACCATTAGTCTGCAGATTAGGACCAACGGCCAATGCTCAATTCGAATAATACCGACGTGCATTCTTCATTGACCAGATCTTTCCCACAATTTTTTTCATTTTTTTTCTTGGGATAAAAGTAATTTTCATGCCAATTTCAATTTTCATGTAAATTTCAAGCCCATTTCATCCAAACCCGCCACCACCGGGGAGGTACTTCTCGCTCAGATAATATCGCTGTGAAGTGGCAGTTACTTTGACACTTTGTTGATTTTCCGGTGGCCCATTGGGGAGACGAAAAACAGGACATCTGCGTAGCAATTATGCGGATATCTATGGGCGTCGGTAGTCATGAAAAGACTGTGACTGCTCATTTGGCCCCTTATACTATTAAAAGAGAAAATCCATGTTTTCACATGTTTATAGAATTAGCAGTATTTAACAGTAAATGTCTTAGTAGCTGAAGGATTATTGCCTGTAGACATGAGCACGGTTATTCAATGTACTGACCTCTTTCACTTGAGCCCCAAGGGACCACTCGAAAATTATAAACTACTTGAGATATGCCCAATAGCATATTTTTTTATGTAGTATATAGGGGCAAACGAGCAATCGAAGATTTTTTACGACTACTGACGTCTATGAACATCCACATAATTACTATGCCAATGCGTTACCCTCCATGTGCCAAGCCCCCCCCCTCCCTCCAATGGGCCACCACCTACTAACAAACCGCAAGAAACGTGACACTGAAGATGTGACTTTACGGTGGTACTATGTGATCGAGATGGACCTGCCCAGATGTGACGCCTCAATTCCATTGCATAGGAGGATGCAGTGTTTTGTACCATGTATGGCGCTACCTCCTCCTATGCAGCATGGCACTACCTCTTCATAATTCTAATGCCGATAAGCTGAAGATGTCACCGTGGTTGTGGCTGCCTGAGCCCGCATTAATGACACTGTGTGTGACTATGTAGCTACCAGCACTGTTAACTAATAGCCTACCAAACTGATCCACTTCAATGCACAATGAAAATTTCATAACACGAGCGTCAGTCCCAAATAACGTCGTTAACTGACAGTGAACGTAAATAACGTAAAATAAAGTTAAAATATAGAAATAAAATATTTTTGATCAAATGGACGTGTAACCCAACTCTGGACGTGTAGTACAACAGTCTACTATGAATTAAACATAGTTGATGCACTATCACTTTAACAATTCTGTCTTTCACGTAACATTGTGTAATTCTATTTTTCCGCCGTATGACTTTGTTTTTTATTATATCTGCCGATTTTCGAGGTATTAAAATCACCTTCAAAATCTTTCGATAAGCTTCGTTTTTTTTTTGGAAACCAGAAGCACTATATGATGCCGTACATGCGAAAAGTTAGAAATCAACAAATAAAATTACTTGTAGCTTCCAATTTGGTGATTGAAAAGAAAATTCCGAAATTCGGAATTCGATTGCGCTGGGTCGACGATGGATTGTTAATTCTTCATACTGTTACCTGTAGCCACTGATCTCCTTACTATATGGATACTTGATGCTCTAGATCGCTATTCAAGTCACTTAAACAAATGATATTATTTTGCATGCGCTATGTCCTATGTTCTTCAAATTTATGAACTCTCAGAATGTTATTCATGAATTCAGTTTCCGAGAAGAAACTATACACAATTTTTATATGAATTATACATAATTTTTATATGAATTATATATAATACATAAATTGTGTTGTACTGTGACAGCTACAGACCATGTTTTGTTTTATTACCTTTGCTGATGGAAGTGTCCGGTACAGCTTCATTGGTTACTATAGGATACGTCGGGCTACGCTCTAGGCGAGATTGTGGTCCACTAGCACTCTTCTTCCTCGCAGATAGGAAGGATACATCCCGGTAGTTTTTTTCATTCATTGTCAGCCCCTACCAGTCTACTGCTGAACATATGCCTCTTTCAATGAACGCTAAAACGACCGATCAGTCCCGGACCGGCTACTGCCGGAAACCGTCTTCCCACCTGGTGAACGATCAACCAACACTTCTTTTTCCTAAATGCGGCCTCCACTTCAGAACCTTGAAATAGTTGCCCGAGGTAGACGTATTCGTGTACGACTTCGAGAATAGCTCCTCCGACGTGGACCGGTCTAGGGAGAACGTGTTGAACATGACCTTTGTGTTATCTCAGTTCATCCTAAGTCCAATACGTCGCGAGGAATCATTTAGGCTGTGCAACATTTCCTGCAAGCACTGCAACGATTCGGCCAGCACAAGGATATCGTTGGTGAAACAAAGATGTGAGAGGTACTCGCCGTTAATATTTATGCCACATTCTGCCCAGTTTAAGGTCTTAGAGACGCCCTCCAAAGCATTACGGAACAGTTTCGGGAGAATGACATCCCCCTGTCTCACTCCTCGATGCAATTGGATTGGCCATGTTAGACCTCCCGGAATCAGAACGGACATAAAAGCGGCGTCATACAATTCTCTCAGAACTTCGATCGACCTGACATCACTGTAAAGCTTCCAGAACAGCCCAGGTTTCAACAGAGTCAAACGCTTTTTTATAGGCCACAAAGGCAAGGCACAACGGCTGATTGTACTCATGTATCTTTTGTACAACTTGCCTTATGATGAAAATATGCTCCATGGTGGTAAATCCTCTGCGAAACCCAGCCTAATCCGACAGCAGGAATTGGTCAAGTTTTTTGGTGAGACAATTCATCAAGACTATCGTGAACAACTTGTAAATATGGCCGAGATGTGAAATTGGTATGTAATTTTGAAGGGGTGATTTGTCACCGTTCATAAAAACAAAACAACGTCACTTCCAAGCCATGCCTTGGGAGGTACGCCCCGCTGAAGGACAAAATTAAAAATCTTTTTTAACTCTTTTAACACAGGTTCGCCTACTGCCCTAAGAAGCTCGACCATAATTCCGTTCTTCCCCGGAGTCCTTACCCTAGAGGGCCAATCTGCTGAGCGACGTATACAACTTGCTATAGAAAGCTTCAATCTCAGATAAGATCCCACGCTTAGAAAAACGGTAACGCCAGAATTAGTCCTAACCTTTGTCAGATGACTTCTTAGAGAGCCTCTAACCAATTGGTGTACCTGAACATCAGCATAATTATGTCAATGCGTTGCCCTCCCTTTCCACTCAACCACTTTTTTTTTTGACTTTGCCCCGAGATAATATGCTTACCTCTAGTCCATTTTGTAGTTTCTCAGAGTTCCATTGACTTGTTACGAGGATGTTACCTATGTAGTTTATTTGCTTTTACTTCTTTTTACTATAGAAGCCATATATTGCTAATCGCTTAGTAGTGTTGCCCTATAAAGTAAGCAATAACCATAAAGTCAAAGTTATGTGGAAATAAATTAATCTTCATACGCTAACCCATTGTCTAAAATTGATACTTCTCGCCCCAAATAGCTTGGTATCACCATTGATCTTAAGGGTCGAAAGTGTTAAAAATTTTACCGTTAGAGTAAGAGCTCACAAGTATTTCAGGGAAGTTAAATTTTCTTTTAAAAACGGCAGCCAATTAATATCTGACGATTTAAAAGGGAACACAGGAAATAAATTGGTACTTAGAATTAGAGAGCTAAAAAAGTGGTCAAATCATTTTCTCGGCAGTATATAGTTTACTCTTTTTATCACAGTTTCTTTTATCTTTTTTGTTCATGGAGTCCCAAGTTATAATACTTTTAAATTCAACTATGGCAAGGTGATCCGATTGCTTATTTTTCTTCTATGCATGAAATATGTAAACATTGAACTCAAGACTCACGTGGCGCGCCATTACAGATCGCACCTGTGCGGGTATTAAGAAGTCTAGACTTCAGCGCTGTTTTTGTTTAATATCGGACCCGCTACACCTGCAGGCTGCAATCGACCATGTTTAATAAAGCTCACTCCACCGTTGGCTTATTATTACAAAATCATATTCTTGTCTCGTGGTCTGGTGGTAAGCACTTTCAGCCACGGTCGTAAGTTTACGAGAACTGCGTCAGATCAAAGTGTTACTGGAAGCTCCGATTTCTTATAAATGTCCAAAGTCAGGAAGACGGTTTACATCCTCGTGCATCGGAGAGTACGTTAAATAGTCGGTCCTGCTCCTGATTTCTCTCCGATCTTGTCAAATAGCAGCCCCTAGGGAGCACACAGTCTGCGCACAAACCTTTTTAATATTATATATCCTGCGCCTTGGTCAGTCTATTATTTTTTAGCATAATGGGACAAACGATCAATCGGAGCCCTTTGATGACTGCCGATGCCAAGGGATATTCGCTTGATTTTTCGTAGATGCGTTGCTCTCCTTTCACCAAATGGGCCACCGTCTTTATAAAGATGGCCGACGTAGCCGTAATTCGGGTAGGACAACATTTTTATTATATACTGAGCGAACCTGGGTATAGGTAGCTACGGAATGGGTTGAATAACTTGGGGATGGCGACTAGCTGCTGAATGACCTAATAGTAAATAATTCCGGGGCACCTCACCGAAGGCGCTATTGATTGCCCTTGCAGTGATTTTCTTCTTTATGTAAAGAAGGCACAACATCGTATTGCGAGTCTGACGCGCCACCGGATCCACGTGTTCCGCCTCACAAGAAAGTAGTTCCGACGATGAAATTATGTAAGTGCGTGAGTTCTTTAATATAATAATATATGATTTATAGGTATCCGTGGTTTTAGCAGGAGGTAGCCCTTCTACGTAGCAGACGAATTGGTCTGGCATGACCGGGATGGGTATTCTTGCTGACATGATACCGCCTCATATGTAACAGTTACAATATAGTGGTTCATGAGGTTTCTGCGTAACCGGTAGTCCATCCGGGGAGGATATATAAGCAGTCTCAAATGGCTCTAATTTCTCGTTTGTGCTGTTATGCTATGAAAAAAGTTTCCTGTTATGTTACAGCCACTCTCTCATCAAACTGAACTTCCCAACTTAAACTTTATTGAATATTAAGTACATATACATCTTCAATATCTCCAAGTCTAGAAACTAACTACTTGAGGTATGCAAATAACAGTACCACCAATGTCTTTGATGCTTGAAATATAATTGGGAATTCACGGAATAGTATTCAAGAGTTTAGTACCTTACAGAGTTATATGTTTAGTTTCAAACGTATTTTAGAATTATTTGAGTTGAAGATACTATGGTTGTCTTAAGTTTACGCGAATTGCTGGGGACGTAGTGATAAACATAACCAAATAAAAACTAAACATACCACCTCAAGATAGCAAGATATACTAAGTACCTTTTGCGTTAATCAAGACAACTAAATAATTAAAATTCCAAAGGTACTTTTAATAACTCATGACATCGAGACATCTGTCACCTCAGTCCACCCGTGACCATGGTTGCTGTTAAGCTCCTGATACACCGGGATGGTTAAGGAATTAAATAAAGCGCGATAAAATCCATAAAAGTAGTTGTATTATAAATGGAGATATTAGGTATATTTTTGAAGTACAAATTTCTTTACCCACTTTCTTCTTTGGACGGCCTCCTAAGCGGCGGACTAACGATTTGGTTAAGGTTGCGGGGAGCCGCTGCATGCAAGTGGGGGAGACCTTTTTTCAGCAATGGGTGTCGTCCGGCCGATGATGACGAAACTTTCCTATGCGAAATTTTTGATATGTGGTAAAAATGATTGAACTTCAACTATGGACTGGACGGAATACCACTTAGATCTTCTGTCGCTCATGGTCATTATCAACATGCAGCCTATTAAAGTAGGAGTTAGTGCCATGCTACATTTCATTCGAGTCGTCGACGAAGGGCGTCGATCGGGAAGGTTCCTCTCGCTCTCACAACGCCACCGTAAAGTGACTGCTAAGCTGTTGCATTTCTTACGGTTTGTAAGTAATCGAAGGCTCACTGGAGGGTAGTGGGCGAGGAAGACAGTACTTCTGCATTGCAATGACTGTGTGGATATGTATAGGCGTTGATAGTCACCATACGTCTCTCGAATGTTCGTGTGTACCCTCATAGTAAAAAATACATAAAAAAACCTGTAAATGACTATATTATTATAATATAGCTAACCGTTTACCGATTTTGTTATATTGTAGACAACGATCTATCGAAGAGAAGACTTTTTAGTCTTCTCTTCGATAATCTTCGATTTTTTTTCTCGACGATCACAGAGGAGCATACAAGATAAAATAACAAATTAATGTGATATATATTTTTCGATATATTTTTTTTTCAGGGAATATGCCTACTGTATGATCAATATTCAAACGAAGCAGCAATAGCGATGACCAGCTCCAGGTCGTTATAGCAGTAATCGTAAAGTTTACGTCCATTCTACTGCTTAAGAGCCACAAAAGCTGAAACATAAAATTATACAGCGGACTATCACAACAATGCCGCACACTATAGTAACACAATGTTACTTATTAGGAATGGAACAAAGCCACGTATTTTAAAGTAAAGTCGAGTTTTTATAGTATAGGAGGACGAACTAGCAGTAGGAGCCATCAGGTGGTTCACGGCGTCCGTTGATATCCGTATAGGCATCTGCACAACGCGTCTGCGTTGACACCCTTAACTGTAACAGCTATCCTATAAAGCACTACCTCTAGCGAAAGAGATAAATACAAGCCCGTTCGTGGAAGTACTAAGAGCGTAATTAAACAGTACTTACATTTTTCCCCTCTCTCCGCTACGTAGCCTGCCTAAAATATTTATATATTTTAAGCGAGCGACGTGAATTTCGGAACTACTCACTTTTTTTCGGAATAAAGTTATGTTTATTTGTTTTAAAGGAGGACAACACGTCTTTGCAACATCTATATGCATTAACTGACTGCTCGTTTTCCGATAAAGTTGTTTTTTTTTGGTATATTAAAATGGTAAAATTTTCAATGGTATAATCTACAATGTTTTTCCGTATCAAGATGCATCGGTGCTTACCGAATACTATTTTTTTAATCTATACATACTATAAAGTCCAATGCGCCTGTGCCATATAGAAAAATCGCACAAGGAACATACCGAATAATTAGAAGAAACCTATTGAACATAGTGATATAGACGATACATGGCTATATCGCCATGTACCCCAACGGTACAAGGCTCGCTGCTAACATCATCTACACAGAACAAATTGTGCTGTTATCCCAACCAGAACCGACCTGTCACAGCTTCACAGAGCGTAACGGGCCCGCCCAGCACCCCAGTTTTCTAGGTTTCGCCCTCGTGAAAAGCATCTCAATCAACATCAGTCGGAGTGCACAGTGCGGAGCTACAACCCAGACACTCGTCGTAAGGTCATTACCTTAGTGTGTGAGTGGAGTCCGCGTTTAGGAAAACGAAGTGTTGGTCGACCGTTCACCAGGTGAGAAGACGATCTCCGTGCAGTAGTCGGTCCAAGATGGATAAAATATATATCATCATCAACATCATTATCAGCCCTTATCGGCCCATTGTCACTTGAGCGAGCTTGCTCGTCGCGTGATATCGGATACTGTAGTTCTCTGCTTTATGGCTTTGTTACGAATTATGTTGGACAGAGAAACATCCAATATAACACGTTCAATAACCCGTTGAGGTATAGCAAACTTACGGACAAGTCCTAAATTAAGTGGCCAGCTTCGCCCACGTATGTGACCACGGGGAGAACGCATTGGAGTGAAGTACTGGAGGGCACATCTGGACAAGATTGCGAGGATCCGCACAAGTAGCTTGGTACTTGTGACGCTCTCTGAGTGAGACTTATGTCCAACGGACGATTTCTGGATGCTGCTTGTGATGGTAATGATGATGATGGTGATGGCGATAGTGATGTTGATGATTGTGATGCTGCTTATGGTGAAGAAGAAAACGATGATAATGGTGATAGTGATGTCGATGATTGTGATGCTGCTTATGGTGAAGAAGAAAACGATGATAATGGTGATAGTGATGTTGATGATTGTGATGCTGCTTATGGTGAAGAAGAAAACGATGATAATGGTGATAGTGATGGTGATTATGATGATGATGATGATAAGCCAACGTCACTCCCTCTTTTACACAGCGCGCAACACTCGCGATTTACTGTGCGTTACACAGCATTACAACAGTGTTCCCGAACAATGCCCTTACGTGATCGCTCCAATTTGATGAGATAGCCAACGCATCACTCGGTTATAGTGTGCGTCAAATATACCTGTGTGATAGTGCATCAAAATTCGGCAGCGTCCTACAGAATAACAATGTTTACGCCTCCTTTGAAGAGTCAAGCGTCACAATTTAGCGAGAAATCGAAGCCATTTACTAGAGGCTACAATTTACAAGAGTAGTTACTGCGCAATAACATTCGTATCACTGCGCTAAATTATTCCTCTCCTTCACCTCGTCCAAATATATCTATAAATACAAATACATTTCAAAGTAAATGATAAATAATATTACAATAATTATTTAACTTTCCCGACGTATCAGAAGCTTTACAGCAACCATGGTCACGAAATGGTTGACGAATTAAATAAACCGCGATAAAATCCGTAAAAGTAGTATTATCGTAATGAGTAACATGCGCGTAAACTTACGGCATCAATATGATAAATATTAGTTTATATGAAATTGTATAAAACTAGCAGCGCCACTCGTTTTCTCCCGCGAACTCTAACCCAAAAACGCACCTTTAGCGGAAAAGTTTGGTAAAATACATTCTAGCGGTCTAAAAGGAAGGAGACTGGGCCTACATGCCAAATGTTAACTGTCAGTGTTATAGCTTCTGAGATTTCGATGATTCACGTGAGTTGTATTTCGCCTTTATAGATATAAGTTCATTATCCTTATTACATACAAATCTCACCGACAGTATTTACAGATGTCTTAATTTTAATAAAAATAACTGTGTCAGTTGTGTTTGGGTAAATAGCGTAACCGGTTAAGGTGTTATGGAGGTAACAGATAAACACAAAGTCCCGGTAATACACTGACGACACTACTTTATACAGGGCCTGCATCACTTGATGCAGATGTGTACACAGTTTTGTCTTCCTCCCCTGCAAGAGGTCGGCTACTCATAAACTAGACGAAGTGCAACAACGAAGTTATCACTCTTCGGATGTATTTCTTCGGTCGTGCCGGCCTCAAATTGTATTGCAATTGTAATACAGCACAGCACCTAATAAAGGGTCAAGGTTGATGACACAATAACTACGAGTTCTTCGAGGGGGGCCCTCACGGAGAGAACTCGTTGTTCGTTCGGGGGGATTATGCAAACATGACGCCTCCCCGGTAGTGCAGTGTCGCTGGTGCGTTACCAGGGCTGTGCTTTGTATACAGCCCGAGTATAATGAGCGTTACAATAAAGTGTTACGACTTAGCGCGGTTATGTGCTCGCTCGCGACACAAACCCGGCGCTGATTAATTTATGAAGCGCGATGCCTCTCGCTCCGCGATACCAATTTTAAAATTAATATTATTTGTTTATACGCGCGGGGTGCGCGGTTTTGATGAATAAAACAACGATTTAACAAAGTTCTGTAATATCGTTATACATTCATACAGGACAGCGTTCTGTATTGTTGGCATGTATTTTGACACCAGCAATAAACATACCGCCAACTTGGTTCATTGCCATTTTTCATTTTTAAATGTCTAGTTCTTTTTTACAGTAACAAACCGTTAAAGAAGTAAGAGCAGAACTTATGACAACTACCAACACCATTAGACATCCCCATTATTCGACTACCGGCCGGCCCACGCGCTGGTCAGTCGGCCTACTGCGCCAGAAATTGCGGGTTCGAATCCCGCCCAGGTCCCAGATGTATTAAATGTATCGCTATAATAAAAATCTTAAAAATATATTTTTTTAGCTTTATAAAAATATTGAATATATTTCCGTTGTTTAGTGCCTGTAACACAAGTCGGTACTTAGAACAGGACTAAGCTATCATTACACATCCACACTCCTCCCCCCTCGAATGGGCTGCTCACAAACCGCACTAAACGCATCGGCGTATCATCCTATCACTTTACGTCGATATCGTGTTAGCGAAAAGTACTTTCCCGTCCATGCAAACCCGATTCGGCCACAATGCATCATAACACTACCTTACTAAATTTAGACACCAAACGTGTTTACTGCGCATTCAAGGATAAAGGTTCAGCTTACATGCGGCCTGTAGCAAAATTGAAGTTATGACCTTCAATGCAACTTCATTTACCCTCTAAACCTATAACTAATGTATAAAGTATAAATGTATAAAGCAAGTTCATTAGTAGCCCGATTCTATCACATTGTGCAGAATTTAATTTTCTACACGAATTATCTTCGGAAAGTTATATTAACTAACTCTAATTAAGGCTAGGTTGTTACACAAATGTGTATATTATTTATGCTCTCACTTTAAATGTAAGCAAGCGTATTATTTCATAAGATCTTCTTTCCGAAGATCTTTTCGGCCGAAATACCAGTGCCTCAAGTCAAAAACGGTCTACCAGTCTGCGTTGCCGGTGAACACATTCGGAACTGAGACTTGCCCCCTAAATGTGGGCGTCTTAAACAGGCTCAGAGTCACTCAGCGTGCTATGGAAAGGGCTATGCTTGGTATTTATCTGCAAGACATGGTCCGAAATTCGGAAATCGGCAAGGGAACGAGGGTAACCGGTGTACCTCAAAGAATCAGCAAGCTGAAGTGGCAATGGGTAGCCCTCATTGCTCGCAGAACCCATAACCGTTGGGGAAGAATGGTTCTCGACTGGCGGCCCCGTACCGGAAGGCGGAGTGTGGGACGGCCTCCTACACGGTGGCATGACGATTTGTTTAAGGAGGCGGGGAGCCAATGGATGCAAGTGGCTCGAACCTGTGGCGCTCTGTGGGGGAGACCTAGGTCCAGCATCCGGCTGATGATGATGATTATTATTTCTTAGCAGAAGAGATAACGAGAAACAACAATCCTATGTGTGATAAATATTCTAGCCTTTGGATTTTTCCTTTGTAATGGAAAAATGAGGGGAATCTGGCCTTTATGTAAAATATTTTTTAATATCCCACTTGAATTTTCGAAGCACAGAACACAGAGGATATGGAGGAGAATGAATGTATCATTTTGTGCATGAATTTTCTTTGTTGACGAGTGGAAACGCATTTACGTGCCTTCACCATTCTTGGGTGGCACTGGTCCTAAGTGCCATCAGTGCCGCCTTTGATGAGGTGACCCGGAACAATATATCATCAGGGCACTTCGATTGTTAGTCAATCCCCTAAGGGAATAACGGAATAAAGGGGTATATAGATTGCATCCTCCTCCAGTCCTTTAGCCCCGCTTCTTATAAGAGGGGTGAAAAGATCATTCCCTCGGTTCAATTGATTTCGCCTGGTACTCTCCAGTCTACTGAGCCCTACCGTCGTGATAAGGCTTGAATCTTGATGGGGATTTTGGGCATCCTTACCTAGGTTTAAGGTCCTTAATTCAGACAGTTAATGGGTAAAATCAATGAATTACAACTACAGATAATTTCATCATAAATTCTGGTTGTCTGGAGGATACCGCTTGAAGTGTTAAGACCACCTTTTTGTATCTGTGCCTAGTTCTAATTGCTAGGACAATATTTCACTTTCTAGGACATATTGTAACATAACATATGATGCAAAATAAAGTGTCTTTAACATTATTATTATTTCCTAGGTATCTTCATAATATGAAGTTAGCATTTTATACAAAAAAATATATTTGATCAATCGAAATATATATTATTACTATATATACTCTTTTTGCCATTTCATGTGTAATTTATTTGATTTCACCGTTTAAATTTTTTGGAAGCTAGAGTTAAAATACTCCTTGAAGGCAGTTTGCTCTGCCTTTAAATTTTTCTTCTAGTAATAAATTGTCCAAATGCTGTAAAGCTTAGCTACTACAGCTAAGCTTTTGGAACAAGGTTCGTGGAGTATGGTGACTACCGGAGACATTCTAAACACGGTTCCTCCAATTTATCAATCATCTGACTTGAAGTATAAGCACTTGCTTTGTCGTAAGGCAGCAGTTAGCTGGACCAAACGCTCACGGGTACCTCTTTTTAACAACTTTCACCAAGATTTGCCTGGATATATTACAGTACTTAGTACAGAGCACGAACAGTTGCTGCTTTCCGTCCTCCTCTCCAATGGGCTACCGGCTATTCGCAAACCACACGCATCACGTCAGTATAGGTATCGCTGTGCTATGATATCATTGCCTCTCTGATCGTGTCGGTCCAGCTCACCTGCAAAACACCATTTTTCAACTTTTTTCTACAGCATAAGGGAGCAAACGAATAATGTGAGCCTACCGACGATCGATCCGATCGAATTGATGGCTACCGACGCCCACGGATATTCGCATGGTTGTGACGCAGATTCATTGCCATCGTGTTACCCCCCCCCCCCCAGANCAATCCGGCTACTCACAAACCGCACGAAACGCGACAGCGCCGCTGTCACTGTACGCCTGTATCAAGTGAGTGAGAGGTAATCTCCCGGTCGTGCTGGCCCAATTCCGTTACATATGAGGATGTAGTGCCAAGCTTCGTGCATGGCACTACATCCTCCTATGCAACATGGCCCTACCTCTTCCCAAAAACTCATAAGCATGGCACTAATTTACTAATTTATCATCATTACTTGAGTTTTGTAATAAATTGAAAATTTTAACAAATGATAATATTATCTTCGGCGCCCAGCCGCACTTGTAGTTTAATCAACATAACGGAGGCCGCCGCGTTAATTCTAATCGAGTTTTATGGGCTCGCCGGAAATGATTAATGTGCTAGAAGCAAACGATACAACTCCACAGTTTTAATGAGAGCTTGAATATTTTCGAGGGTGAAGCTAAAATCTGAGTAACTAACACAAGAAAGAATAAATAATCTATAAAGATTATTTATTCTTTCTTGTCTTCATCTTCTTATCATCATCAGGTCTATGGTGATGAAATGATGATGTGTCGAAACCGGTCGTAAATATAAATTGACAAATAGATTAATTGTGAAAAAAGTATATAAAGTTAATTTATTTATCCAAGTGTTAACATGAATTTCCATCAAGAAGTGACAATATGTACATTAAATCAATTATGCCTGAGTAATTAGTTTGTAATAAAAAAAGTTATAAAATCATTATTAATTTGCTCTACACGTTGCACGCTTATAGCGTATCCTAGCCATACGCTTCTTTTCACAACAACGAGCAGTTCCAACATCAGACCTGCTGTGGTCGCAAATCGTCTAGACAGCGCTTTTGTATAAGCCCTTATTGTTGCGCAATTGCACACGGTTTACAAGCAATACAAAAAGAAAATAATTATAAAATAGATGTTAGAAAAAAATTAAGTTACTTAAATAGGTTGAGTAAACAATTATATTACTTACATAGTATAAAGTGTGTTCGACTAAGGATACGAGTCATAGTTACTAAAATAAAGATCACTGTTGTTATTATAATTAAAACTATTTTATATAGTTTCAGATTGTAATTTGATCATATTCCTTGGGAATTTGCGTAAAAGGTTAACTAACATTTTTACCACGGACACCTTTTTTAACTTGCTACATCTGATAGATCGTAGGTCCACGATGTAGCTCCTAGCGTCGTAGACGCGCTACGACGATCAAAATAATATTATTATTATGAACTAAATTATGTTAGGCTACCGAATATAAAACTAATCAAATATGTCCCAAATTTGGCGAAAAAATTAATTACGAATAATACGAATTACGGCGAAAAGATTTTACAATACAATGTATTTCAGTAATATATAGATTATCATGCCATACACTGGCTGGTATGACCGGGCAGGTACCTCTCGTACCGCTGCAAAGCGATATATATGCGATGCCTAAGTTACCTTGGCTTAGTGAAGATGTAAAGAATGCTAATATCTGTATGCTTGTACATGGAGTAACCGAAATACAAAGCTAGTACAAAATAAAGGATGAACCAGTTTTGTCGGCTTTTGTTGCGCAAACTAATACAACGATTGTACGACACATATCTACATATACCTACATTTAGACTTGCACGTTCAATATAATATTTGCATCGCCCGTATAAATATATTTTGGATCCGAGCCAAGTCGTTTTAATTAAAACTTGTAATTAAATTTGGCGCTATTCTTTCACGTGTCGCGTGCAATTATAACGCGTTCACATTAATAAATGGAATTGTTGTGAACGCGTAATATGGACTCGAGTACTGGCGTCTTGTAGAAGAATACGTACAATTTTAATTATTCAAGAAGCACGAAGACAGCATAAGGCGATATCATATATATTATATATTGCTTCCGTATGGTTACTCTAATGTAATGTTACGTCATTTTAGAGTTTTTTTTTAGTCAGAACATTCCCGACTTGCGAAAGGTTAGCCAGCATTAGATTTCCATGACCAAGTTCCTGCTTGTATATCCCGATATATTGCACAATGCTCCCGATTTCCCACTAGAGAATGGAGATGGAGTAAAGTAGAGCCATGTATCTTTGTAAACTTTTGGATGTAAATCAGCGTAGTTAGTCAAAAAAAAAGTACCTTCACAAGTCCAGTAGATATGCTGGTACACCCACGATTAGTCCAGGTACTGAGGACGACCCCACCATCGTTTAAGCCTTGTCGTGATGGTGGGGCTTAGTAGCCTGGAGTGAACCACCGAGGGGGAGCTTTGTACCTCTCTTATAAGAACAGGAGCAATCGCTCTCGGTGCCCCTCTTATAAGAAGAGGGGAACTAAGAGCAACATGAGGAGGCGCTTTTGCGCACGGGACAAGAGGCTAGGTGGGAACCTCACCCCATTGCACTGTTCCAAGGTTGGTGAGGTTGTCCTGTAGTGCGGTGCAACCCCATCTGTGGAGGTGGAGTTGGTCCCTTAGGGGCTGACTAACCGTCGAGGTGCCCTGATGGTTTGTTGTTCCGGTGCCACATCACCAAGGGCGGCAATGATGGCACTCGTAGTGGTTTTTGTGGGTATTCGGCACTATCATGTGCCGCGAGTCCCACACATCACTCGACCCCACAAAGGGCCGGTGTAGGCGCGTAAGTGCATTTTCAACAAAAAAAAAGGAAGGTACTGAGGCAGATGATGACATAGTTGACAAACCTATGGCCACCTCGGGCACATTAAATTCCAGACAATGTAGTGCATGCTCAGAATATAGTTGCCCGACCTGGGGCAAAGGGGCAAGGATGGGAATCTCACCCCATTGCATTGTTCCAAAGTCCGTGTGGTTGTCCCGTGGTGCAGGAGAACCCCATCTGTGGAGGTGGCGTCGGTCCCTTTGGGGGCTGACTATCCGTCGAGGTGCCCTGATGATTTTCTGTTCCGGGGCACCTCACCAAAGACGGCGCTGGTGGCAGTCGTGGTGGTTTTTGTGGGTATTCGGCGAAGGTGCGTAAATGAGTTCCCCCGCGTCACAAATAAAGGTAGTATTTGCTCCAAATAATAAAAGACATTCATACAAATTTTATATTTTTTTATAAAATTAGGGTATTAGGAATAATTTTCGAGAGATATACTATTTCGAATGGTATTGAGTAAATATTTTCAAAAGATAGGACATAGCTGTATTTTGCTCTATTATTTAATTCCTGTCTCAGATATAAACAAATGGTTTCTCGGAACGTCTCGACGTATACAAATGACAGCGCCACAGCAAACGCCGGCTCCGTACCTGAAAGCAGTGTTGCAAAAAAATATCGATATCATTTTTATATTGACGCGAGACAAACGAAGATCTTCTTATGACTACCGATCCATTATATATAAATATTTTTGTTCAATATATCGATATTTGTATAAAAGAAGAGATAATAATTGTGTATCTCATAACGTTATTTTCAATTACTGCAATCGATCTGACGTTTCTCGCCAATTCGAACTTAAAATTTAGCGGATTTATTTGCAACTGATAATGTAACAAGTGTTCTTAACGATATTTTTATTTTCAACAAGAATTCATATTTTAAGACAGGCATAGATAAGTATCTCCAGGGTTTGGGGGCGATGAGTGTGAGAGTGCTAATAGGTTCAGTGGTCAACGACCCACTGTGTTTGTAGTGCAGATAACGTAGCACTTTTAAGCTACACTTCATCTTAACTACAAACGCTTATCACAACTATGAATGATGATTGTGAGAGCATGACCTTGGAAAATTTAAGTGAAAAAAAAAACAATATTATTATTAGTTGATAGAGAAGTAACCAGAATGGACGTAAGAGTTGTCGCAGATGATGTAGTGTTGGAGCAAGTAAACCAGTTGTAGCCGGTGGCTCACTAGAGGGGAAGAAAAAGTATTTTAAATCGCGATTGCTTTCATTTGCCCTATATTTCTAAACATCGATATTTTTTCTCATTCGCAACATCCCTATCATAGATGACTATTTGTTGCCTATTATTTTGTTTAAATTTCAGTTTGAAATCTTAACCACCTGTTGTTACACAAGTTTTACATCTTTATTTGTTTGTATTTGAAATTGCCAGTAAGATACTGACAATTATACTGTTGTGCCATAATTCTTATACTAATGTTTTAATTACAGTAGTTTAATATATTATGCTAACTAATAATATAATAAAAATAATAAATCTGATGGCAAAACAATCACCAATCATCAGACTTTTAGCTACAACCATTATTTTAAGCGAGACGTATTCTTTTAAAGACTACCGACGCCCATAGACGTCCACATTATTGTTACGCAGATACGTTTCCGTCATCTCCCTAACCAGCCACCGGCTACTCACAAATTACACGAATCGTGACGACAGCATAGATGTTACTTTACAGTGAAGTCATGTGAGGAAGAAGTCTCCCCGTTTCTACCGATATAATACAATGCAGCATGGCGCTAACTCTTACTAACAAGTAAGTTACATCCCTTTCCGTCTCCAAGGCAGCAACACAGCAATAAGAAAAAGATAAACAACATGTATTTGTTGCTGATATACTTGTACTATCTGAACAAATGTATGTCTGAATTGTATTCAACAACATATTGTTCAATGTCGAAACAAGATAAAGATTGTTTGTACAAATATTGTGTGATGCTACCGCTTCTAGTGCGTACACTTTAAATTTTATTTCCATTATAGTCCACGAGCCAAATAATAAAAATATCGTTTAAAACTTTGATTGTTATTTTGTTTTGAATAAATCGATGATACAACATTGGTGCTATAGACAATTACATGTCATGCAATACTGTCACTTGTCAGTGGCATGTAATGTAACAAGCTTGACACAAAATAAATCTTTTATTTTTCATGCACATGTCTTGTTTTCATTCATTCATTCATTCATTCATTTTCATTCATTTTATGCATTGGAGGAGGTAGTACCATACATGGTGCATGACACTACATCCGGAATTCGGCCCTCACGTCCGGGGAGGTACTAGGGTCTCGCGTTTCATACGGTTTGTGTGTAGCGGTGGCCAATTGGGGGGGAGGTGAAAAAGAGGGCGTCAGTAGTCGTTGCACGGCTGTGATTGCTCCTTTATCCCCCTATACTATAAACAAATCACTAAAAAGCCAGAGCAGACTTACTCGTTTGTGTAAAAGGTAGAAAGCAGCTCAGTTTTAAATTCAAACACAATGTTATAAAACTTAGAAAGATATCGGAAAGTGGAATTGGTCAGTGACGCGGCATAAATATTCTCGCAGGCGAGAGATGTAAATAAAAGTTTGGACACAAAATCTTACAAGTTAACCGGCCTTTAAACTTTAGTAGAAAGCATCTTAAAATCAAATTTCAGTGAGTCTCTGCGAACGGGCTCTCAGGGGACCTAACTTTTTACCTGTGCCCGTGCTGGGGTGTTTTTAAACAGAACACTGCCAAGGCAAAAGCAAAAGCGTGCCATCACTAAAATATATCTTGTATACTTGTGGTTTTTACTTACTGACTGGCCCAGTTTCATTTCGTTGGGTGTAAAATATTTGAATTTTATGCATTACTGGTACCGGGTACCCGGAATGCATTGCAATAGATAAACAACATGTATAATATATAACATAAAAAGTTAGTCACATTAGTTCCCTGTTATTAGCGTAACACTGACGGTAGATATGATGAAAATAAATTATCTACAGTCGGTTAACACCTACAATAATCATTAATACACCTTTCTTTGTTAGCAATAATGAACTGGCCATTATAAAAGTCCATAAATACTCTATAAATCCGGAAATAATGTATAAATTATTTAAACACATTATTGAAAATCCTGAAACACTTCGTAATAAAATTTTAGGAGTAATTTTATCGTAAAATTTAAAAAAGAGGATCTTTTCTAAAATAATTATTTTCTCAGCGAGGGTTAGACTATTTTGTTTATTTCCCTACACTCATATTGAGACGCTCCTTATTTAAGCTTTGTACCAACCAAAAACAGTGGCCAAGTGCCCAGGTGCGAAGTTGGCTGTTGTTTGACACTTCGCTGAATTTATTTCGGCTCGCGGCCGGTCGGACTTTTAGATTGCACCTCTGATATACTGCCCGGTTCTGAATGTGACCCTTCGGGGGTCTCCGACAGAAAACAATCTTATACGGTCGCGGAAGGTGAATTTTTGTATTAATTGTATTGTCCTTACGGTTTAAGTTAGCAAGAAATATGCGGTACGGTGAAAATTAAAGAGGAAGCGATCCAATAGAGGCGACTCATTGTTGTGCGGCCCCTAACCGTACATCGAGTGACCGTGCATAGTTGCTAGTGGTAGTTGATTGAAAGCATTGTCACTTCTTGATGGAAATTTGTGTTGCCACTTGAATAAATAAATAAATAAACTTTATATACTCTCTTCAAATTCAAATATTTATTTTTAATTTATACTTTCTACCGGTTTCGGCTTATCATCATCTGGTAATCAAATATTTTACCTTTTTCTTTTTTTTTAAAGATAAGAACCGATAGCGGATGGACAAGTAAGCTTCTGGAGTGGAGGCCGCGTTTAGGGAAACGAAGTGTTGGTCGACTGTTCACCAGGTGGGAAGATGAGGTCCCTAGCCCAGTCTACATCAATGCTGCTATTCTCGAAGAAGTAGACCGAATACTCGGGTCTATCTCGGGCAACTATTGCAATTAGGTAGATATAACTTCGAGAAAGAAGCTGATGGCCGAAACATGGCCTCTTAATTTAAGACTGGTTCGCAAGTTGGCGGTAGCTCAAGGGGCTATTGAACGTGCTATGTTGGGTCTTTCTCTGTCCGACAGAACTCGCAACGTATTCGATATCACTCGAAAAATAAGCTCGCTGAAGTGGGAACGGGCTGGTCACACACTCAGAAGGGGCCACTGAGGTTCCGGATCGGAGGCCACGTTTAGGAAAAGGAAATTTTGATCGACCGTTCACCAAGTATATGAGCTCCGTGCAGGAGCCGCTCTGGAATGGAAGCAGGAGATCGGCCGTCCTGGCGTTCGTTGATAGAGGCCTGCGTCCAGCAGCGGGTGATGATGATGATGTATTTCATAATAATGTAATTCGATGTATTTCTTAAAGTTGTTAAGTTATATATATATACATATATATATATNATATATATATATATATATATCCGTTGCCTTGGTACCTGTAACACAATTTCTAACGGTACTATTTTTATACAATAGGGGGGAAGGGGGCAAACAAGGAATTGGAGCCTTTTTACGACTACTAACGCTCGCTTATATCGGCCGACTGGCGGACCCCTGCGTACACGGCGCGTCCACATCTCTTTGCCAATAACAATTTATCTGTTGTCGACGTGCAATAATATTAGATGAATTTTAATTTGTCAGTATTTATTATTATATGCAGTTTTTATGTACGTTTATTATATATTCAGATATGTTACACCATCTAGTTAAAAATAAAATCCACCACAGGTACATCTATTAAGCCGAATCGTTATGTTCTTCAACGACATATAAGGGATAAAACACATTCAAATACATCAAACGTTCGATTGGTTCAGTTGTGCAAGGCCTACATACGCACACACACGCACAAACGTACGCATAAATACGGACAGAGAGACCTTAAAGGTCAAACAATGTAAATATCTGATGAAAAGTTCGAAAACCACAATATGGAGTAGTTGCAGAGAACCCGCGGGGCCAACTAAATGTTTAAGCATTTGTAATATTATATATAAAATAAATAAATAAATCTTTATTTGCCAGAATTGTAAGTAGGTAAGTAAATAAGCTTTTAAAAGTGCATCATTTGGTGTCATCACAATTCGCTATCAGTAATTAACGTGCAAATACAAAATATCTTATCATCTATTAAATTATGGTAATTATATCCTCGGTAATCAATTAAAGTAAGCCAAAAACCATTTAGTATATTAAGGTATAATCCTTTAGTTCTATATATTGTCAATGAGATCAAATGATAGTATTGAAAATTTAAACTGTCTTTGTAACGTCTGTTAAGTACTCATTGACGCTATAGTAACAGTGTAACAAATGTAAAGATGATTTAAGCATATTCTTGAATAAATTTGTGTCGTTGCTTGATGTCCTAATATTCACAGGTAGTTATTAAAAAATTTTGGTGCCATTCTTAACACTTTTAGAGAGCAATTTAGTCCTATAAATATTTACGTAAACTTTATTATTTTCTCTCCTATTACTCGAAGTAATATGTGTAAATATCTGAAATAAATTACGAACATTGAACATTGTTTTATCATTATATGTAATGCAGTCTAACAGCTTAGCCGCTGATACCAAAGATATAACTAAAGTTAGTTATAAATTAATCTGTACTGAATTGAGCTATTGGCACGCGACACGCCTGACTTTACACAAAATTACTTAATGTAGTAGTATTTCAAAAGGTTTCATAATAAAAAAACTATCTATCTGCAATTTTAACAGTCTAAGTGTACTGTGGACACATGCAGACACGACAATTGCAATGACCACAAAATTGTTTAACTTAGGATATGACTATTATTTATTCATAAAAATATCGTACTCTTGCATTGTATTTATAACATTAATCTCTGTTTATACCTACTTCAAGATCAAAACCGAAAAATAATGTAAGTATAGTATTTTTATTTCCAAAAATAGTATTACTTAAAATTAATATCATTTATATTTGTAACCACGTCAGTAGTGACGAAATAAGTATTATCCCTTTTGTCCCTCTATTCTATAAAGACAAGATATATGCAGTTTCGTATTAAATATTTCACTTATAGTATACCATAGGTCATAAAGCATCAACTCTAAGACCCAAAATAGTCGCAGAATTGAAAAACAAAGCAGTGTTATGTTCTCTTTGTTCGTAATCTTCTGAGGCTTTTTCGAGACAATAGTAGAATAGGCGCTTGTTTATCCAACACCTGGCGCGTTTTTTCAGCAAAGCGGCTTACTTTTGTGACACCGATGGTTCCGAATTTACCATTATGATTATACCTATAAAATGTTGGTCACAATTACCATCAAATTTCTTTTACTTCCTACTATTAAAGGGTTTTCAAATGGATTGTGATATTTTTACGATAATCTTAAAGTATGTCTGTCTTATATCATTTGTAATCCTTGGGCGTCTTTGCAGAGTAATCTTTGGAAAGGCTGGATCCATTTTGATGGAACTTTCACTGAAATATAAAATAGTTTATTGAGCTAGAGAATGGATACATGTACTAAACTAGCAAACCGGTGTCTACCGATTATTTATGAGTGAAGCCAGAGCCAGATCCTCTATTTAGAATCTAATTTTAGGTGTTAATTTTATATTGTAAAGAAGAAGCATGTTTAACTAATCAGTGCTCCGGTCAGCAACAAAACTTACGAAAATTACGAACTTACGAACCGCATGAATCACGAAGGTATTATTATGGTGCTTTTAATACTTAAATTTAATTTAAAATAAACCTGTTTATGACTTAAAGAATGTGTCCTCTCTTAGATTGCAGTTTCCTTCGCAATCCCGTATGTTCAATTCGCTTTCCTAATGTTGTTCGTTTTAGAGCGCATAACAATTTCTTGGGGCATTCAATTGTTAAAACTAGTGCATGTTATTGTTATTTTTAATTTCATAACATGACGAATTGCCTGCTATTTATATTTGATGGTTAAAAGACTTAAGAAGACTTACGTAGCCGCTATTAGTATACTATGCTAAGAAGGTGCCTCAATGAGTTAAGCATGATCAAATTTTTATAGTATAGGGCTAAAGCGAACAATTTGTGTCTTTTCATGACTAACGACGCTCACAAGGCAGACTTGAGTTACACTCCCTTCCTCCTCCCCTCCAATATTAAAACTACTTACTAAATTTCTTCATTTCACTGACACGATAGGAGGTAAACAAAGACAACAACTTCGTGAAGAATAACGCTCTGACGGAGTATTGTTAGGAAAAATTGGATAAGGGATGTACAGAAAGAGGGACACGATAGAAGCTCTCCATCACTTACCTATACTCGGCAGTGCGCAGGTTGCAGCTGATTCTATTATATATGTATAGTATTATACAGTGTATATATATTTGTATATTAGTGTTGTACAGCAGCTGAAAAAAATATAATAATATTATTTAGATCAGAAACTTACAAATGTTTAATTGTGTGTATTGCATTTAGTGTATTCTGGTATTTGTTTCTTATTTGCTGCTCGCCGGTCCGCGTCAAAGTCATTCTCATATTTTTTATGCATAGTTTCACGTCACCTATGGCCATTTCTTATTATTCAAAGGGGTGAATTAATAGATTGTCCAGGTGCTATGAAGTTGACAGTTTTGTAACAGGTAATTATACAGATTATTGTTGTAGCTAAAACTCACCAGGAGGCATTGCCATGCATGGTACATGACACTACATCCTCCAATGCAACTTAACCGAGCCGGCACGACCGGGGAAGCAAGTCTTGCTCTCTTGATACTGGCGTAAAATGATAGCGACGCTGTCGCATCTCGTGTGGTTCATGAGAAGCCGGTGGCCCATTGGGGGGTAAGATAGGAGGGCTACATAGATACACAGATGTGTAACAATCATGCGTATGCATAATGGACGTTGGTAATCATCTAAAGGCTCCGATTGCTCGTTTGCCCCCTTGTGATATAAAAAAAGGTATATATTTTTTTTTACTTTATTACGTCCTCTGTCCGATGCACCATATGACTATGAACAATTTTATTGTTTGACTATTATGTCTGCTGCCTGGTGAGGAAATAGGTTAATGTGCATTATGAATAAAACTATTGAATAAATGAACAAACTATAAACAAAGCAATATGCGTCGACTGAGAACGAAGTGAGATCTCAATACAGCCGATTTTTCGTGATAAAGAGGGTAAAAGGCAATATTTAGTGGCTCGCGGCTCGTCCGTCATTCCAAATTTTTTTTCGTGAACGCCTGCGGGATTCCATTAAAGCATTGTAGACATTCCTGCCGCTCGCACGCCGCTTTTTGTTTTCTCCGTTTGATACACACCTGAAAATTGGAATTCTTTGCCTTTGTATGTTTCTGATCAATGCAATTGAGGCTTATGAATGTAAATAAATTGGAAGCCAATTTCACTGTTATTTTTATTAAATATCATTTGACAAAGTTATCTATTTCTAGCAGTTTAAATATTTATAGCGCCAAGTAGGAATCGGAACCACGCACGAGCAGTGCTACTTAACCAAATAATAATAAAAATAATGAATAATAAGACGAGTATTTGGAGCGATTTAGTGACATCCGATTACCATTACATCTACATATACAAATGCGTTGCCCTAAATGGGTGACATAATTTTAACTTTCGTTACTATTAAGCTCATGCTGGCATACTGAAAACCTGCTTTGATTAACGAGGGAAATCGAAATTAATTCCTCAGATGATTGAAAGAAGTGTAACATTACAATGTAAGCATAAATGTACAATGCTCCTCCGGGATTTGTCCCGCACATCCGTACAATGGTCGGCCTACATCAAAGGTATCACGTACACTTATGCTGGCTAAGTTAACATGCACCAGATGGTCGAATCTTATGTAAATTCAGGATGCTAATAAATTATTTGATACTTTATTTTCAAAGTTTGTAAGAATGATGATCAACAGAAATGAAGAATTGCCATTCCGCAGAACACAAAAGCATAAATCCCCTGCGGGACTTGTCCTGGATATTCCCGAGCAATGTTCACCCTACACCGAAGGAGTCATGTGCACTCATCCGGGCTGATTTAGTATGCACCAGATGGCCGAATCTTATGTTAATTCAACGGCGCTAATAAATTGTTTGACACTTCGTTAATACCCCAAGTTAACTGCCGCCGAACACACTGCGGGTAGTTGTAGAACTTCGTAATGAATGAACTAACAGTATGTAATATGTACAAACAATTTCGCAGATGAAACAAATTAAATCTACCATACATAAGGGGTAAACGACAAATCCGACTCCTATAGACTCCAAAAGATGGGCTACCGGAAATTTAAAGAACGCACGAAACGCGATAGCATAGTTGTACAGTGGTACCTGCCTTGTGAAGGTCTTGACAGCTAAAGTCGGCAATGCATGGCACCTGTTTTTTTTCCATGCGTTCCCCGCATTCCCGAGCCTTTATTGGCCCTGGGTGGGGTCCAGTGGCGTGTGGGGCTCGCGGCACAATATAGTGCGAAGGGCCATCTGCGTAGGACATATTAACTTATCGTCTGTGTGACGTCATAAAAAGGACATTCTTATCGGTCGTCCTTCTCACATCTAATGAGAAGGACGTCCGATTTATTTTTTTTATGATTAGTCACACTGACTATCCACATAAAAACGATTATAAGGCATAGGTGCCTGCGCAGATACAAGTAAACTTTCTATTCGGTTATTCCCCTTTTCTGATGGGACAAGCAATCCGACATAAATAGACAGATATCAGGCGCAAGAGCGACGGCTTGACGTGCTCTACGAGGTACGAGGGATTCAACACCGCTAACTTCTCTCTCCGAGCTACTGCTAGGAATAAAAAATTATAAATATTTATTTTGTTTGGTCGACACCGGAATCGAACCCGGGTGGGACCCTACGTCTGTAGTATTCTGAGTATGCATCTGAAGTTTTAAGATGTCAAAAGGGCAAATAAAGCACTAAATTAATTTACATATTTGTTATAATGGTGAACTATGCGGCGCCTCTGTAGAGACTGGCCAAATATTCAGTACACATTAACACAGTATCCAAGTGTGTGCACACACATAAGTGCTATACAACTATCTATACTATAATTCGATTTTAATTATTACTCCCTACTTTTCACCGGATTCCGGGTCAGTTCATGGCATAACAATTTTAGCTTTTCCCTGTGATGATTTTAACAAAGGAGTTTTCAAGTCTTGAAATGTCAACCTTGGCGACACCTGAGGAGCAGCAATGGAGGTTAATGGTGGCCAAATCTCAATCGTGATGAGGCGTGCCGTCCAACACAACTGGCGAGATATCAGACGTCTTGACGTTGCCACGGGTGTATAACACCGCCTACAACATGATTTTAATTAGAAATCGAATCCCAGTAACACATATATTAGGCCACATACATCAAATGCTAATACAGCCATTACGTCACAGCATTACCATCATGTTTCCAACCACCTGTTGCTTGAGATATAGACGGCCATAAGAGATCAATATGCGGAACTAGCGGTGCTATGAAAAATACATTTGCCCGGTCATAATATGGTAATACAACAAGTGGGGGTCGGGTAAGTCTCGTGACGTCATCACCGGCGGGGCAGGGGAGGGGCGAAGGGGTGGATAATTTGTATTTGATGCCCGTGGACAGGTGGCGCTGGTTATGAAACAAGCTGGCGTGACTCTAATGTTTTTTCTTTACAGTGATACCTATTCGTAGTTGCTTTGTATGTCATGAATTAGCCCAGCACGACTAGAGAGGTACCTCTCGCCCGTATGAAGCCGCCTGTCATGATTTGTGCAGCTTTTGAGTTTCCTGTGATCTATTGTAGCAATTACATTTTTGCTACATAAACATTTTATAAAAAGTATATCCGTCATCTTTGACTGTAAGGCTTAATGTTCTCTGTGTTGAAGAAATGTCACTCTTTTTCCTTTTTGCCATGGGGAGCATGGATATATTTGAGATGCCTGATGCTATCTCCCACTACTAAATGATAATTAATTACTTTTTATTTTCCGCCGGGTGCCTACATATTCGTGTCACAATGCACGAATTAATATTTCATATAAAAGGAGCTCTACTCTTTTCCTTTTTGTTTATTAAATTGAGATTTAATACGAAAATCTAATAACCCTATATTCTTCAAATATTGAACATAAGGAATGAACGACAATTCATGAAAATTAATGGGCATGGAACAATAATTATATAAAGAAAGGAGCATCCAAGGTGCGGCAAGGGAGTCTCGGACAACTGCAAAGATAAGACTTCATGCCCTCACTTTTTACTAAACCTAATTAAAAACTGTACTGATTCTATTGTTTGTTTCTGATACTATTTTAAGACTGTCCAGGATTGAGAATATGGAAAGATAATGAAGAAATAAATGTATCTAAAAGAGTCACTAAACCTTTAATAGCCTATTCGTGATAATTCCTTTTATAGAATTAAATTAAATAGTATAACACCATTAGATAGGAGAAGGGAGGTCATATTTTTGCGTAACAATTGTGCGGATGTCTATGAGTAGCCAAAAAAGGAATCAACTTCGAATGAATGAATTTATACTCTATAATTATTACCTAAAAATAAATAAAGGTCAGATCTTAAGGATTTAGGCTTCTTTTTAACCTCGTTAATATAAAACGTGTTTTATTTGTCGTTTTACGGATTAGCTTTTGAACCGTAAATAGTCTCACCTTAAATTTGCACAAATTGTGTAGGTTTGTATTAATTGTATGTAAGTAAAAAAATATTAATATAAATATTAGGGGAACCCCCATCATTATCAGCCCTTATCAGTCCACTGCTGGACATAGGCCTCTTGCAATGTACGCCAAGACGACCGTTCTCCCGCTACTCAAATCCAGTTCGGACCGGCTACTGCACGGAGGTCGTCTTCCCACCTTGCGAACGGTTGACCAACACTTCCTTTTTCTTAACGCGGTCTCCACTCCAGAATCTTATTGGCCCAACTGCCTTCTATTCTCCTGAGTATGCGACCTGCCCATTGCCACTTCCGCGAGCCTAATCGTCGCGTGATATCGGATACTTTAGTTATCTGCCTTGTGACTACATTACGAATTCTGTGGGACAGAGTAACACCCAACATAGCACGTTTAATAGTCCGCTGAGCTACCGCTAACTTGCGGACAAATCCTAAATTAAGAGGCCACGTTTCGGCCCCGTAGGTCATCACGGGCAGTACGCTTGGGTTGAAGACTTTTGTCATCAAGCTCTGCGGTATAAGCGACGTGAGAATGTGACGAAGCTTCCGGAATGCAGCCAGCAACCTAACTGAATTCTTCTATCGGTTGCCTTCTCGAAGTTACGTATACCTAATGTGGCTATCTTAATCTGTATACTATTAAAAATGCTATTTGCGAAGAGATTATTTAATAATGGACGCAAATGTCTCATTCTTATACAATAAGCATACGAACAATCAGATATATTTGGAAACTACTAGCGACTATCACAATCCGCACTTTCAATATTTATATGGCATTCACCTCATGCGCTTAAAGACCCCCAATGATATCGAATGGAGAAAAATAAACTATAAATGGCCCCAAACAAATTAATGAAACGTGATAGAGTTGCCTTTACTTTTACGGCGGTATCACGTGAGCTACCTCCTCAGTCATGTCGCCGCTATGCGACTGCTGATGATGATGTTACTAGTAAGTACATAGAAGCGTTGTTTATTCACAGTCGAGTGCACGTAACGTTATTTAAATATCAATTTTCGCTAGTTTACAAATTTGATCACCCCTGCAGTCGGAGCGTGAAAATAATTGTAGACCAAGCTTAAGCAAGCTTGAAAAGTGGATGGAGGCTCGGCCTGTATGTGAAATTACTACTAGATACAGCAAAATAAATAAATATGCAATAATACGGGAGTCTATTGAACCATTCCTACACGATACTTCTTTTTAATGACTGTCTGTAAATCCCCGCGAATAAAAAAATCGTCATTGCTACTTGTTGCTACGTTTTTCTTTTTTTGTTTCTTCCTCTGACTTTTATATATTTACACGTATATATAAAAGAACGTATAAGGTTACATACCGATAAATGATTAAACTCTCACTTTGCCGCCTAAAATTAAATTTAGAACGAAAACCTACTGCTTCATGTATATTTTGATGTACACACTACATAGCGTCACTCGCGTTATGCAGACAAATCTAACGACACTTAACACGTTAGAATCCTTCTATTCGTTCAGGTTGTAATTGGATATACGAAATCTACACACTCTCGAAGAACATAATCCTGCTTCGGACGCGGTCTGGTAAAGAGTAAAAAATCAAACAATATAGTAAAATGACGATCGTAATATAACAAATACATATCAAGTTTCGTGAACTATAACAATTCTCATAACTGCTTAATGACCGAAGTAGTCACTCCCGATGATCATTTTCCTTTTATTTGCTAGCTTACCCTTAAGGAAAAGTGGCATCTCTATTTACAATTCAATTGTTGAGTTAGTTTGTGGATAAGAGCCATTTTCTTCGATGAAATAAAAAAGAACAATATTTGTTTAGTGTTTACGTTTTGTTTGATAAATGAATAACCAAATAGAGTTACAAATTAAAAAGTTTGGAAAAGGAGAAATGCTTTTGTACACTGTGATTTCAACCTCACCCATTTCAAAATATAAACTGTTTTGCTTGACACTATATATAATCACTTACATTTTTAAATTGAAATGTTTTTTAACTTTAAGAACTCACACAACACCAAAAATTTTGCACTGTCAGAAAACACTATGAATCTAACATCTGTACTAATAATGGATACTCAGGAATTACTTCCCAAATTGAAAAGATATTTTTTTCAATTTGGGAAGTAGGCTTTTAGCTATGTTCTATGACACTACGACTAAAAGGACTGGAATTACGCGGTTGAATCCTCGAAGTGATACAAGTTATATTTGTTATATTTGCAAAATGACTTTACTAATGCTTTGTACTGCTACAAACTCTTAAAACTGAGGTAAGACTGTTGCATCTACTTTGTAAATATATATTATGTCTATGGTTAGGGGATAAAAGTGACAGGAGACGTGTGCATCGCAACTGCGACGATTACAACCACGCCTCGCGCCCCTGGATATCGTGAGGGGCGGCTCCAACCACGTCACCCATTAGGGTACCTGCAAGTGTATCGCGATCTCACTCCGGCTCTGAAGATGAAAATCTTAGGAGTCATTATCTTTTTAAATATATTTTATAGCGTAACGGCACAAAAAAGCATTGGAACTATTTTGTCTGGTCCAACCCGTGATTCAAGCCCAAGATCTCACGCATGAGGCTGTACATGCTTACAACTAGACCCCGAGGCAGTCCACCACTTGCAGAGGTGTCCTCAACATTACAATTTACGTTGTATAAATTGCCGAGTACAAAAATACTTTTGATCAATAATGAAACAACTCGATTCTACTGGAAGAACAGTAGAAAATAACCTAAAACTTTATCGGCGCGAATTTTCGCCTCTAGGGAGCAGTTTATTCTCAATAATGGGAAAAAACCAGCCCTCCCCCTGTCCCAGGCCCTCTTAAAAATAATTATTTCACTTAAAAAAATACCGCGGGGAATGTTTAGCGGCCTTCAGTACCTCAAACAGTTGCACATGTTTAAAAAATTTAAGATTTTGTGGAATATTTTTTACAACTTTTTAATAACAGATAGTGACATGCTGCATTGTGCGTGGAATGGTGCCGGCACGACCGAGGACAGACCTCTCGCTCACATAATACATGAAATGAGATCTTCGGTGTCGAGTTTCGTGCAGTTAGTGAATAGCCCGTGGCAAAGAAGGGCAACGCATCGGCATAGTAATTATGCGGATTTTCGTACGCGTCAGTAAAAACTCGATTGCCCCCCTATACATCTGACCAGCCCTTGTGGAACATTACTATAAATCGGAACGTTACTACGGAGTTATAATTTTTCGTGCATGGAGCTTTCCGATTTACTAGACATTATCACATCAATGTATGTACGTTATAAAGGCTGATGTTGATGGCGAAACCATATTATCCGTTCCCGGGCTGGAGTCATAAATATGAAGAGTATTTTGTTCTGTTCGCCATATTAATGTGCGGCAGGAAGCCGCTGGAGGTGGGAACATTAATCACTGCCCCGTATCGAGTGGCCGGCACAAAGGAGTCATCCTTGAGAGCGCGGCGTCGAGTGTGAACTGTGGATGTGGTAACTTGCTGCAATTCCTTTGTAATTTAAATATATTTATATATCATTATAAGTTAAATGAAAATTTACTGTATGGGGTAGGAAATAAGGACCAATCTTCAAAGGTATGGAAGAGGTAGTGTCATGCTGTATATGAGGAGGTAGTGCCATACATGGTGCATGACGCTACATCCTCCTGTGCAACGGGATTGGGTCTGCACGACCGGGGAAGTAGCTCTGCGTAAAGTGAAGAGTTGCTGTCGCATTTCGTGCGGCTTCTGAGTAGCTGGTGACTCCTTGGGGGGGGATGATAGGAGGGCAACGCATTTGCGAATGTCCACGGGTGTCATCAATTATTTCTCGTTTGCCCCCTTTGGCTATAAAAAAAAAAACATTTTCTTTCCATCTCCCATAATTAACCAACCACACTCTGACACACCACACAAAGTGCGACACCGTTTCATTATTATTCAACTATGTTGCCAATATACCAGGTATCATGTATGGATGGAACTTCTTGCAACCGTCCCCAACTTGACTATTATTCCATCCTTCTACAAGTGGTGAACCTACCGCACGCACTATTCCTAATTCAAGTACTGGACGAATGATAGCATATTATGGTAATGCTACATACCAAATTATATTATTTCATTTTGCCTTCTTCAAGTAATCGTAGATTCGTGTGGCGGTGCGCGCAAAAAATATATTAGTGTTACGGGTCACTTCTGATTTACGTCTGCGCTTTTTGCCTCCCTTCACCTATCGCCTATTAACTGAAAACCGGCGTTACGGGCCTACGCCCAGCAGCGCGGGACAAACATACTTAATAGCTTTATAAATTATTTTAGTAGTTTCATCAGTATCATACAGCGCGATTGGTGTTGTGAATAATTAATTATTCATCTATATAAGCTGTTAAATAGGTCTCACAGTCCTGCCCCGTGGTCTAGTGGTGAATATGTTAAGAATCTACATGGATGTCTTAAGTTTACGCGCTTATTACTCTTTACCATAAAACTACTTTGACGGATTTTATCCCATTACATATTTTATAGCAACATATAGCTGATATGCAACACCGACGTGTTACAAAATCTGCGGTCTATGAGCGTGCTGAAGTTGGCCCCTGCCATTACATTAGATTTGAGAAAGCGCAAATCCTCACTAGGGAACACCAAATCCTTCCAAGGATGATCCGTGAGGCTATTGAAATTTAAAAAAAAAACATCCAAATTTCAATAGAGAAGATGGCTTTGGGTTTTTCCCTCTGCTTGGGACCCAGTACTAAACATAATGAAATCAAAAACTAATACTAAATAATAACCCAAGACAGCACGATATAATAAGTACTGCTTGCGTTAATCGGAACAACTGTAATCTCAGTCCACCTGTGGCCATGGTCGCTGTAAGGCTTCTGGAACGTCGGGCTAGTTAAATAATTAAATAAATCACGATAAAATCCGTTAAGTATTTTTATTGTACTTTCTATTCCAAAACAAAAAGTGTTATAAGAATTTTTCAGTACGGAATCGGGAAGTTCGCTGTCCTACACTCCCGTGACGAGAATACGAACCGTCAAACCTGCGCGTATCGTAATAAAAGAATAAGGGGAAAAAGCATTACGTTATTCTAACATTTTGTATACGAAAGCCGTAATATTACAATTTTAAGTTCAGTCATTCTCATAGATACACTCTTCGAAACTGTGCTAGGTATCAATTTTCGAATTTAAGTGCAAAGAGCACGTAACATTTGACAAGCAAGTATAGGATAATTATTATTATTAAAATTAAGAGAAAATTATGCACCTCAATATTGTCTGCGATCGAAAGTGGACCGAGTACGACAACAGCAATGGTACACTAATTATAGATAATGATTACCTGAGATTTTAGCACCTAAAGAGTGCGCTAGAGAATCCTTACAGGACGATGACTTGTGACTGTCTGGTGAACCAGTGCTGGACATGGTACACCACAATTTTTACCGCTAGTTGAAACAGAAGAGAACAAATAGTTCAATTTATTTCTTGATATCTTAGAATTTGGTGACGCGATTTCAATTAATCCCATGCTCAAAATGCGACAACAAATTTTCCACGTCGGTATTTTGATGCGGAGAGGAGGCGTCCAAACTTGACTATATATAGTATTTCATTTAACTAATATTTTGCTGGTTTTATTTAACATTAAAGAAACCATCGTTACAGCCATACTTTACAAAAACAAAATATGCAGTTGATTATATAATCTAATTTATTTTAATTAATATATTAATAACGTAAAAAAATATACGAGAGGAATAACCGAAGCCCCATTAAATCCTTGAATAAATTGTAAATCTATTGAGAACTTTTCAGTTTAATCCGCATCGATCCCTTCGCTGGACGATAAGCAAAAACGCAAATGTGAAGGCTTAAAATAGTCGGAATAGAAAAGGTAACGTGAAAAGCAAAAGGTAAAATACAGTAGCACAGATCGGTGATTTTTGTTTGACATAATGCTCCGAGTGATCGCAGCGAATGTGGTATTTATGTCGTTGTCACAAGTAAAAAAATATTTTATTTTGTGGTAACGATATAAATATTAATCACTACATTTAATTTCCGGAAGCTTCGTCACATTCTCACGTCGCCTATACCGCAGAGCTAGAAGACAAACGTCTTCAACCAATGCTTTCTTCCCGAGGTGACCTATGGGGCCGGAACATGGCCTCCTAATTTAGGACCGGTCCGCAAGTTTACGGTAGCTCAGCGGACTATTGAACGTGTTTCTCTGTCCGACAGAATTTGCAACGAAATCATAACGCAGAGGACTAAAGCTTCCGATACCACGCGACGAATAAGCTCGCTCAGCTGGCAATGGGCTTGTCACACACTCAGAAGAACAGATGGCAGATGTGCTAGTAAGGTTCTAGAGCGAAGACCGCGTTTAGAAAAACGAAGTATTGGTCGACCGTTCACTAGGTGGGAAGACGATGTCCGTGCAGCAGCTGGTCCGGGATGGATGCGAATAGCAGGAGATCGACCGTCTTGGCGTTCCTTGTAAGAGGCCTATGTCCAGCAGTGGACCGCACTAGGTTTCTTATACAAGGGCTGATAATGATGGACGTACAGGGTACAGGAGGGAACATAGATATTTATATACATACATACCCTCTAAAGATGTTACCCTCCTTCCGACGCAGCCGATAAAAAATATCAATTAATAGGACTTCCGTATTGATTTTGTATTTTCTAAATTACACATAGTTGGCGCAATGAAGCTGCGGACAGAAAAGTGAGAAAGTGAGAAAAATGGGTTATTTATATTATGCCCTTTATGTATCCCAGCAATGGGATGGAATGGGATAATATAAATAAATAAATTAAACACTAATCTAAACAATTAAATAAAATAAAGAAAACAATAAGTTGCCGGTGGCCTATTGGGAGGGTATGATAGGAGGGTAACGCATCTGCGTAACAATCATGTGAATGTCCATGGGCGTCGGTAGTTATCAAAAGGCTCCCTTATCCCTTATGCTACTAAAAAAGAAATGATTCGCTCAGTTTTTAACAAGTATCTACGTGCAAAAGAGTATATATCATTTTTCTCATCTGATTCCTGATATTGTTCTGACGCGAACGAGATGCAATTAACGTTCCTTAAAACAAAATCACCAAGACAAGGCTAAAGCCATATCAGAATAGAAAGCATGAAACTTGAAGAGAGAGTTACATGATTTTATATATTTCGGTTTATAAACGCATTAATCTACGAATACATCTCTACTTTACTGAGCACCGCCGTATAGGGTTACACTGCTAGTTATAAATTTCTATACTCATTCCACATACTATTACAAAACCATACAACATTTCTTAAAAGTTTGTTGTAAAGTACCTTCGCGCCTGTTATCTCCGAAGAGGTAGGCAGAGGTGTGCTAGTACATCCACAAATTGTAAGTCCAGTAGAATTAATAGAACACCCACGATTGGCCAAGGTACTGAGACCCGTGCGTCCTCTGCGTGCTCAGAATAATCTGAGAAACATTTAATAACAGTTGTCCGATCTGGGGGTCGAACCCAGGACCCCACGCGGCTAACGATCTTAACGAACGACTTCCGCGCCGTTACACCACAGAGGCGACTTTTACATATTACATACCGAATAAACAGCTGTAAAGTGATATGCTTGCTATCACGTTTCGTGCCGTTTGCGAGTAGCCGGTGCCCAGTCAGTAGTCCTCCCAATACTATAAAAAGAAACTAGGAACTAGAAGCTCAGAATTATTTTATATACTTACTAAATTACTGTGTCAGAAAGGAGAATCAACCTATAGACTGAAAATTTCCTCCAAAATTTTTGATGTAAATCCATCCCGTAGATTTCGAGAAAATCGACCACACATAGAAAGTTTTTGGAGACGTGTTTAATATATAAGAAAAATATGAAAGAACATAACGTTGGTCGGTATTTCATTATACCACACCAAAGCTAATTAATGCGGCAATTACGCGTATAGTGCTCGAAGGTCGCAGCGATCAATCAGCGCGTTGTGTGCTGAGCCCTTTATATCTGTCGACACGGGAGCGTAATCTGCCATACATTTTTCCATATTAATCGTTTGCAGTTGAAACTTAATTAGCGATGTTTTTGTATAAAGAAGCAAAAAAAAAAAATTTTTCATAAAGGTTTTTGTTTTATCATGCACTGTCATCCAAATTAAACGTGTGTACAAAAACATTGCAAACATTGCAAGTCAAAAAACCCTTTTTAATTGACCATCTAATATTAAAATTAAACATTTTATTACAGGCAAAACGTACGTACATATAAGCTGAGGTTTATAATATATTCAACATCTTTTTCCTTTTACAATATGACACCTAGTTTGCGCCATTTTGATATTTCTCAATTATCTTGTCACAGAATCTATGCGTCTCGAATAATGTCCATTTCATCGAAATCAAGCAACAGTTATTTTCCGGATAAGAAAATGTATGTTTAAGAAAACAGATTTTAGTCGACACTTGTGCCAAGATCATTCTATATTAAATAATGACCATTAAAGTGTAAACTTTGACAATCTTTTTTAATTTATAATATTAGTAGAACTACTAGAGGCACACAGCTTGGAGGGAGACAAGGCGATCCATCATTATTTAGCGTAACACATAAATTGGATAAACAAAGCGTTAAAACGTGTACAAACAATTGAGAAGTTGGCGGACTAACAGCGTTACGACGTAGCTCATGCAACTTGCTCCGCGAGGCTTGAGCTGAAAAGGGTCTGCGTCAACTAGCGGAATCAATTTTTAACATACCACATTGAAAAAGGTTTGAACACCTTATTAGAATTGAGATACACTTAACGTGAATAAAAAACTGATTACGCTGTAAGAGAATGTGCTATGGCAGCATTGCAGTCAGGCCGGCCGGCATCATCGGGTGGTATTTCGCTGGAACAAATAACATGGACATGAAAGTGACAGATTAATTGTCTTTTCGCGGTGGGGTGAAGGGCAATAAATGTACATAACATATATGTTATGTTTATGGGTTTCTAGCCAAAGGTTTATTACAACTTTTGCCACATATACTTTTAGAATAGATACTCCTATATGTTTAACTTAAATATGTTATTTATTATATATGTTACGACTACTATATGTTAAACTTCATACAACATAACATTTTGTAGTGACATATGGAACCGAGACTTGGCCGTAAAATGTGGGCCTCTTAAATTCACTCAGAGTCACTCAGCATGCACTAGAAGTAGCTATGCTTGGTATTTGTATGCGAGATATGGACTGAAATTCGGAAATCCGCAAGAAAACCAGAGTAAACGACATAGCTCAGAGAATCAGTAAGCGGAAGTGGCAACAGACAGGCCAGATTGCTCGCAGAGCCGATAACCGTCGGGGAAGAAAGGTTCTCGAATGGCGGTCCCGTACCAGAAGACAGAGTGTGGGACGGTCTCCTACCCGATGAACTGAATGATGGCGGCGAGCCGCTGGATGCAAGTGGCTCGTGACCGTGACTTGTGGCGCTCTGTGCATAGGCTGATGCTGATGTCAAACTTTTATCTACCTTAGCCCGCGTGAAGATGTGTCGTTATTGAAACTTCTATGTATTCTCATCACGATAAAGAAATGGAAATAATAACATTGGAGAAGTGCCATGCGCGTCCTAAGGTTCTATCTAGTGTGATGGGTAAATTAAAGTTCAGAGTTCACATAATAAGTTTATGTACGTTTCGTCTGCGGTCGGACAGGGGTTGCTCTTCTCTCGTAGTACGTACGACTACTAACTAATGTGCAATGTCAGAGAGATAACAACATACAAGTGTTCATCTCATTTTCTAGCTACTTTACCGAAACCTTACTTGTAAGTTTCTTTCAGTAAAATTTCTTTTACGGATACTGTCGCAAGTTTATTTAATTACGGCAGGTGGGGGAGGCAAGGCAGGTATGTAAGGGTCACTCCGTTTACTCTGCTGGTCCCTACTGGGGTAGCCATTAGGGACCTGGCGTGAATATATGTAGTTGTTATATTTTATCAAGCCCGACGTTCCAGAAGCTTTCAAGCAACCGGATGGTAGCTGGAGGTTGCTAATTAAATAAAGCGCGGTAAAGTTTGTAAAAGTGGTTTCATTGTAATGGCTAATATTTGGGCAAACTTATGACTGACTTATTTGTGAAAATTTGTGACTCTTTAGGATTCAGTGCGCAAAGAGTACCAACTGGATCTAATTACTAAGTCACCGCGGTCTGTCTATCTGTCACAGGACAATTATTCCCTTGAAACCTAATAGATATGAAATTGTGTGTATTAGTAGAACAAATACAAAAAATTACAATGGTAAAATTTTGAAAGGGGACCTCAAACAAAAAAACGTGTTTTTTTTCTGACTATTTGTGTTGTCACCTTCGTGGCTCCCGTTGTAACGGAGCCCTCGGTACGCGTGTCCAAATCGCACTCGCCGGTTTTTATTTGTGTTGCCAAACAGATTTTTCGAATATTTTTTTCAGTGAGACCCGGACGATAGTAGTTGAAGTGAGATGGATTTCCCACACAAAAAGGCTTTACCGTGAAATGTCAACGTCGGTTATAACCAAATTTCATTTGAATTTCCATAAAAATACAGAATAGATTCAGTGTATTTATTAGTGTAATATACAGTTTTTTGAGATTAATGAGAATTCTAACATTTGCGATATGCTATATGCATGCCTGTCTGATCATTGATGTCTGTTCAAAAAAACTTACCCAATCAAGCGTTTTACAATACTGCGTCTTCCCATAATTAATTTTGTTGTCAGAAGCCCCTAAACACTTTAGATTTTTTTGTCAATAATCAGTCCTTGGGTTTTCTTGCAAATTGCTTTCTATTTCGACATTTTGTCATCGGATTACAGGCAATTATAATAATAGACGATTCAATATAAATAAAACTTAATTTAACACATAATGTACGCGGTTCATCTGGACAAATTGAAAAATTCAGTTCTTGGACCAGTGAGGTGACAATATTTTGCTTCCTTTGAGCAGTCAAAGGAAGAGCAGTCTATGCTCACGACAGTGGAAGGTAGCTATTATTACCTTGGTCGTTGGGACTGAGTCCTGAGACTCTGACGATGGTGGGCCCTTCACGTGCGATAGCAAAAGTTGGCCTTGCACTGTCATGGGGGCTGGAAGATCTACTTGATCTATCATTACTGGGGAATCGTCTACCGCTCATCGTGGTTAGCCTAACCGGTACGGCAGTTAAATATTTTGCGAATTTGCACTCAGTAAGATACAGTGCTGAAGTGCTTATCGCTCATATGATAACGATACTCTGCGATAGTCGCGCTTCGTGCGGTTTTTCAGTTCCTGAGGGTCTACTGCAGTGGCGAGACAACAACTACGCGGATGTGCGTGGACATGGAGAGTCATCAGCTGGTTGCTGCTACTGGTTTCTCTTCTTATTCTTCTTCATCTTAAACCTGTGGCCACTCAATGCCGACTGTAGGTCTCTTCCAATTCACTCCGTCTTTGGCGGTTTTTTTCGTAGCGATTATGTTTCTACCGGCCACTCTAACGAGATCATCCGCCCATCGCGACGGCTGTCTCCCCACGTTCCTCCGTCCGGTTCGTGGTCTCCACTCTAGGACTTTTCTTCTCCGTCTATGATCCGGTCTTCAACGTGTATGGCCCGCACATTTCCACTTCCGTGGACTTATTACCTTCGCTATATACGTGAGTCTAATCTTGCTATGCATAGTAGTGTTTCTGATACGATTGCAGAGTGATATATCCAGATGGATCGGTCCATAGCTCTTCAGGTGACTAGCATGCATTGTAGCAATTATGTTTTATATTAAATATGTATTATATTGAAACTTATAAATTTTATAAAAAAATATATCTTCACAATAAAACTACTTTTACGGATTTTGTCGCGGTTTATTAAATTATTTATGTAGCCCGACGTTTCAGAAGCTTTACAGCAACCATGGTGACGGGTGAACTGAGATGACAGATGTCCTGATGTACCAAGTTTTAAAAGTACCCGAAGAATTATAATTTTATTCGCGTAAACTTAAGACATCAAAAAGTATATCTGTCATCTTTGTCTGTAAGGCTTAATGTTCTCTATGTTGAAGAAATGTCGCTCTTTTTCCTTTGTCCATCGCGGAGAGTATGGATATATTTAGGATGGCTGATGCTATCTGCCATTCCCAAATCATAGTTAAATAGTTTTTATATTCCACCGAGAACTATTATTTTATACAAAAAGGTTGAGTTCTTGATTTCTTGCCGACGCCATGTTGCATATCTTTATTAATGTTAAATTTACTTAATTATCTTATGTGTGCATTTTAGTAGTAGTATCAACATGATCTGCATGGCTATTGATTTGATAGAACGTATCAATAATGTTTTAGTTTGAATAGTATACGCCACGTGAGAAAATTCTATTTAATTGTAACAGAGTTTATATCTTGCCGGATTTTAGTTGGCTCATGAAGCCAAGAGAATGGGAATCTTATTGATTGTGTGTTTCTTTTCAGAGCTCCACTCCATTTTTTCTTTTGTTTATTAAATTTATATGTAATATGAAGATCAAGTAGCCCTATATTCTTCAAATATTGAATATAAGGAATGAAGGACAATCCGTGACAATTTGTGGTTATGGAACAATAACAACACTTATAAAGAACCATACATGTTGCAGCCGGGAGTCTCAGACAACTACCAGATAAGACTTCATACTTTCACTTTATACTAACCAATATCAAAAACTGTATAGCTAACCATTGTCATAAACTGTCACGTATAAAAACTTTGTTCAAGAATTAGAATGTGGAAAGACCAGCTTTGAATAAAAAATATATATGAAAGTATAATTAAATTGTAACAGCCTTTAATCTCCAGAAGTCATTTTATTTTAATTACATATTGTCACAGCATTAGAGCGTATTTTTGGTTTTGCTCAAAAATTCGACGTTTTAGGTTTAAGGGCACACGTTTTGACTTCAGGACATCGGAAAATTCCCCGAAAGCACCCCACCCTAGTTGGATGCGGCGCTTTATCTCGCGATCTTGTCCATTCGTACCTAAACTTCAAGTCTGTCCCAAGTAGACGTAATCAGTTACCCTTTTGGTTCGATGGCAATGCACAAGAATAAGATCAGTGTCGTCATTGTAGCACATTGTTTTTATTTTATTGGCGTTCTTCATTAAGCCTTCACGGAGTGAAATATCGTACAGGTCCTGTATCATGACTTGTAGCTCTTCAACGTGGCTAGCGAAGATGATAATATCGTCGGCAAATCGCAGATGAGGCAGTTATTCCCCTTTGATATTTACACCTCTCTAGTTGACCAATCGAGAAGCTTGTGTATGTTCTCGAGGCACGCCGTGAAGAGTTCCGGTGAGACGGTGTCACCTTGACGCACGCATCTACCAACTGGGTGTGTGAGCTCGTGGATTTTTACTTGAAGTGTTGCTGCCCGGTAAACTTTTCCAATGGCCTCTATGTATCCTGAATCTACTTGAAATCAGCAAGTGGATATATATAATGAGGTATAAGGCCTTATAGCTTTCCTCGATAAACGGACAAATCAACACAATTATATTTTTTCAGTTAGATGTTCCTGAGGTTACCGCGTTCAACAAACAGACCTCTCAGCTTTTTGTATTTAGCAAAAATGTAGCAACGCGAATTGGCGGCTAGTTACAAAAACATTTTACCACTTAAAAGCGTATAAATGCAAGCACCCTAACTGGCTTCAAGTTCTTTCGCTAATCAGCCAGATTACGGCAATCTTGCGGACACCGCTGTTGAATTTATAAACACCAAATTCAGTTTAAGATCTGTATTTGGACCGGAACGTTTTATTTTGGTTCGCTCGGAGATATTGACTGAGGCTGTATTTACTTATGTATGTATAGTAAATATATATATATATATATATATATATATATATATATACATATATATATTATATATTATCATACCCGTTGGCCAGAGTGATGGATACGTTTGACTTAATCTGCAGTCCGTCAAGCATGTAGATCCAACAATCAAAACCAAACATTAACCATTGAACGTCGTTTATGGTACAGAAACATTTTTTTTCCAAAGTCACTCATACGCGCGTGGTTGTAAATTGTTTTTACAAAGTGCATAATTTGACATCTTTTCCACTGACGGTGTCGTGGCGTTGAGCGTGTACTTTGGTGTTTTTATAAATCAATGACATAAATTCATACAAACGTAATACACTCAATAACATTAATCTTCTTCAGACATTGTCGGATAAAAACTCTCCAATTATAATTATGTGGATATATGGAATCAGACTGACTAAATTACCTCTAACGCCGAACTCTATCTGGCCAAATTTCACCCAGCCGTGTTAAAACCGGCTAATCGTTGGCCCGCCACAAAATAAAAGGGCCTGGTTTTGAAACTGGCTGGCCGTAATAAAATATGGCAATTTAAGTGGGGCGATTTGTACAATATGACTAGGACAGATCAACACTTTATATTGTGGTAATTATAATCTGAAATCGGTTTCTATTTCACATACAAAATACATTCAGAATTCATCATGATAAACTATTCACGAATTACGTTGTTATATAGTTGTCATGAGTCACTGTTACATACAGGTATTGTCGATATGTCCACGTAGATATAACACACGATATATGAGATGATTTATTAATATTAAATTCTTTTTAGAGTTCCGCAAATTAAAAAGAAATCTCGTTTAGTTGACTTTGTTGATCGTTTGTGTGTTTGTGAGGAAAAGAGTTTTTTGAATAGGAGTTAGTGCCATGACACATACGAATTAAGCCGGCTCAAGCGGGGAGGTGCCTCTCGTTCGCATTGCAACCAAATAAGCACCACCAGGGAGGTACCTTTCGCTCTCATGATATGAGTGAGTGTTCCGCTCCAGTCACAGGAGATGAGGAATGGAACACATACGTATTACAAATGTACGTCAGTAGTATTCAAAGGCACCGATTGCTCGTTTACCCCCTCACCTCCATAATGTAAAAAAAATTACGTCTCATCCTCTGCTGCACGCAACGGGTATCGGCATGAACATGAAAATAAAAAAAAAAGTTATCATACGCGTACAGTTCACAAGTACAAAAAAAACTCTTATTAGTGTTTTCACATTATGAAGTCTTAAATAATAAAAAAAAGGGTTCGACTAAAATTGGATTATGAAATAGCGATTTTATAAGATTGTTTTTATACTTCACTTTTCCTTTCAGCTTAGAGTAAATGATTGAAATACCATTTTCATTTTCAAATTCTTTTATACTTATAGACGAGGAAAGAGCAATTGGTGTTTTATGTCTCGACATTAGATCAACGTTTTAGATTTATGTCTAATTCAAATAATATTTGTGTAAGAGTTATGTTTGTTGTGATATATTATATTAAAATATATAATTTGAGAATAAATATTTTAAGTACGAATGTTGGTTTGTATGTACGTTAATTTAGGACGCATAAAAATACTTTTCACCTGAGACTTAATAACAGTAACACTTAAATTGTTACAGAATTATTTCTGTAACATGTTTATATTTGTACACTTTTAAACCTGTTTCTACAGATTTTTCATGGTGTATATTTAGTTTGCTTTTGCAGTTATTTGCCCGGAGGGAAAGACAAGAGGGAGAAAGCATAAGCAGTAGTACAGTTACTAACACGTATAATAAACAGATATTTTGAAAAAGGATGCCAAGTGTAATACTCTATTTCAGTTTCTCTGTAAAATCAAAATTTAAAAACACCTTATTTAACTTACACTGAAGTCCCGGATTTTGAAGACAAAAAACCTAAGGATAAGTTTTAAGCATACTCGTTTCGTCTTCGCACTCTTCCCGTTGCCGGGTCGAGGGGGGTCCAGACCGGAGCTTAGCTCCCTACTGGAGATGTGTTGTTCGAGC